>CAJDSM010095751.1:167-10361 GCA_903981925.1 Ostrea lurida
ATTTTCTGATTGGGCACACTACCAATCGATATAGTCCACCGATCGTCAAATGTCCTTAAACTCTCAATTTTTCATCTATTTTCAAAATGGTAAGTATCGAACTTATAATCGATACACCATATAACTAGGGTCTGACAAATTATTTACTATTATATTGAGTTCCTTATGGACATCCTATTCATTATACTTCTAGATCGATATTAACAAGTGATTTCTACCGCATATTACTCCCGCTGTCCATTTGCAACTCTTTCAGACTTAACTGAACCAAAGTCAAGCGCCAAAATAAGTCAATAATATTATGACGGTAACCAGTAGTTTCTTTAACTAAGCTTTTGCTCACGAAATAAAGTCTGGGCTTCACAATGGCAAAATAGCCTCAGAACGTAGATTAACTCACAGTTTTCCAATAAAATAACTTGTACAAAATCACTACAGAATATGAAATCTTCTTGTCTGAGACCAGTTAGTATGAATATATCCCGCCTGGGCGCTAAAATGTTTTCCTATCATAGCTTATTCCCCGTCTATTATGTCTTGGCCTATATGATTTTGTGGAAGATAAAGAAAGGCACTATTCAGAGACGTTTATGTCCGTCAGGTGATCAGGGACAAGGGGTTTGACAAAGCTAAATTATGAATGTACGTATTTAAATTGTTATAAATGTTAGTATTACTTTCGATCTTTTGCTTTGAAGATTTTTAGGTGTCATACATATCAGGAAAAAGTGTTGACAGCAACAGAGATTATTACGTTATAGAAACCAAAGTCTAAAAACAATCAGAGGAACTTATTGTTAGTTCCTTTGAGGGCTAAAAGATATGAATAGTTGTTATATCCTGGTTAACGAAGTAAATCGGTGAGGTCTGTATAGGGAATTAGGATGGATCAACAAATTTTAAAGATTACGAGTTAATAGCCTGTGGTGCAATGTGGATGTTGGAGACTATCTATAACACATGAGAGGCTGGAGCACACCTTCGCTCCTTCTGCTCCATTTCATATGTACAAATTCAATTGGGGGATATTACTAGTTCTGTGCAACTGAAATACATTTCTTAATTTTCTGTTTTAACTGTGTTGATTTTCTGATAATCGGAAATGTAAGAGAATAATGCAGAGTGGTAGTTGTGTGGGGTTGTGAGGGGCGCCCTAATAGCAAGATCATCTTTATACCAAACTTTGGTAAATTTTGTAGGCTATTTACTCTTTGTACTTGTGTTTGTATTTCTGCTAAGTCTCGCCAAGTCTGATTTTGAATAGATGAATAGATTATATATAATAAGCGCCAGTTCTGAATTGGAAAGGCCTATATTACGAGATCCTTACATTGAGGTAGATTTTGCAGATGCTTTAATTTACTCCTGACCTTTATTTATTTGTCGTTTTTTCCTGTAACACAACCTGTGTGTGTCGTTGATTCCGAAGTGAGTAAATTACTCACAATATCTTGCATTGATTCACCCCACGTGTGAACAGGGATGGAACGAGCCTCTATACATGACTTCTTTGACGCAAAAAATTGGTAAGTAATACCCATTTGTACTTGATGTGATGTTTATCTGGTTTAAAGCCGTTGTTCATATGTAATTGTATTGGGAAAACTAATCCCAGTGTGGGTTGTGGAGACACGGACAACCATATTAAAAAGACGAGAGAGATCCTCTATAATACTTAAGAGTCGTTACTTTTGACTTATAAGCACTGTGGTTCCTGTCAAACTCCGTCTAGTAAGTATAAGTAGATAGATGCTGTAAATATTCCCAGTGTGGTAGGAACCTATACAGCATAATCTGTAATACAATTCGCGGTGGTTGACTTTTAGATCATGTTGTACTAGTGTTTTCTTTAAGAATCCTGTGTTTGATTGTTGATACAGGATGTAAACTATTACAGTTGTAGGGTGGCATAGGCTATATCAGGATGCTCAACGGGTGAGCCTCTGGTCTGAATCTCCATTCTCAACTCATGTATTCTTCAGAGCCAGTTTTGACGTGTTGTTAGCACTTGCCTCTGTGATCTCCTCCTGTATGGGCGCATGTACAACACACACCGAGCACAGTCATCGCTTTAAATTCTCCTGGCTTAAAACTGCCCCCCAGCCCAAACTATCGTTGAGTTTCATCACACGGCTACAATCAACGTACTAACTGGAGGGAATGTTCAAAATCAAATAGGAAATGTAATTGTGTGAACGTGTGTAATCGAGGTATAAATAAATTATGGAACGCGGGAGTGTGGGAATATGAATCATATCTACACGAGGCAAAACACATAATTTTGAAGGATATTTGAAATCTTACACGAGACAATAAAAAACAATGTAATCATCAGTAACATGTCATTATGACGTTCTTCAATGTGTTACACATCGTAATTAATAGAGGGATTAATCAACCGAGAGATAGAACCATAAACGTGTTGATTTGATTACATTTAAACTATTTGACAAAATTATATACACACTTGCATTTAGATTAGATGACTGTATATATTACGATTTGTATATAGATAATTAATGTCAGATGCTATTAAATAAAGTACAAAGTATTCAAAATTTGGAACACTATCAGAGAGTGGAATACGGTTATGCATCATCTCTTAAATAGTATCCATTCAGGTATTGTCCTATTTTAACAAGCCCTATCAATTAGATACGAGTTCCTGAGTTTATAGGTAACTATAAATTCTCCTATAATAGCAAGACGATATCACTTACAGAACTTTTAATCAATATCATGTATTTATATTTACTTCATTGATGTCTAGTTACATATCGAAAGTATGCTCAAAACAGTCGCAGCTATAGAAAATAATAATTATCACTAAAATACGTCGAAGATACTTCAATCTACACGCTAATTATTACATATATCTTTTTTTTAATTTGGCGCGCAGTCGGACTAGATAATATGTCAAAAAAACCCTGATGCTCTGAAATAGCATATTCTTTAGAAGATAATTTATGTTTGTAAAAGAACTTTAAAAATGAAAATATAGCACAGCATAAAGAATTTCTTAGAAATATATCTTCACTTCATTAAAGCGGGAATAGATTATTTAATTTCAAATTAAACAATATAAATAATTTCCAGCTCTCGAATCAAAACTTTGTTTACAACCAACGCACCACTAAAATACAAAGCTTAGGGACGAGAGCGCAGCAATTGTTAGATTTGGAAATCTTAACCATCACTCCCTTGCTGTAGTCGGAACATGGATCTTACAATATTTTAAATGAATTTTTCTTTTATATAACGTAAAGTTAATCCTTATTTTGAAAATGCTCCATCAAGAGATCACATATGGCAGGAATGTTCAACAATTTACCAATAAAAATGATTATTTATCCAAGGTATTTCTACCATATCTGATTTGGGACTCAGGATTCGGTACTTTTTTTTCTCTCGTGCTGAGCTCGATCATATAAAAGAATTAGCGTATGTCTGAATTACATTATCCATCTTCAATTTTGTTTTAGAATAAGCTTGTATACATGTCTTTCTTCTAGATTAATCTGGGTTTTAAAGATAAGATTCCATCGGTAGATTTTAAAAATATCGACAAATAGTGTTTTCAATTTTCGTAAATAATTTTTTTTATGAAAAATCATAACTTCTATCGGCGTCTTTTAAGGATGTATTATTAGATATTCATATCATCGCATCAAATCACAGCAAAGTTTGGATCTAGAATCTCTAATTAGTAAACAAAACATATCTTTCACCATTCTGGAAAAACTCACAAAAAATTATATGAAATAAATGAGAACTTGTATCACCTTTTCGAAGGTGAAACCATGCATCTTGAAAGGTGCTTAAACGAATCATGAAACAAATGTTGATGTAGTGAGCCTCCTTAAAACATCTGAAAATGTCCATTGTCTTGATAGTACTTTATTTTTCAGAATCTAGACGAGTCTAGTTTCAACAGTATCAGACGACTAAAATTAATAATAAGGATAAAGGAAATACACCCTTAGCTGTTTGAATCTAATGTGACATACATGTAACTATGCTTTGAAAAGAGTGTAAATTTCCTTTAATCAATCCGTGATGATGACCTCAACCCCTTCGCACGTCTGCCTGTTAAATGACCTTATGTGATCAGTTCTTAGGCACTAAGTTCCAAATTTCACTTAGTAATTTAAGTTTGGAAAAGATACTGAATTCCATTTTATGTATTAATGCAGTCTTAAAGGAGCATCCATCTTATAGTTTACGCAAACTGTGTTAATCACTTTATTTCTTTTTTTTAATCTAGCAAACATATGAATTACTACAGAAGGACGAGGATTTCGGTCATTAAACACGTACTACAGAAAGAAGACTGGGAAAGGCTGTCCATCGATAAGACAATTATAGTGTGAGCAAAAAAGTGATCAACAATTATTTTCCTCCAGGAATGTAGATAGTTCCTGCCCATTGTTTAAAAATGATATTTGTTTTTAATAGTCATCTGGCTTCCCTGATCATTGTTACACACAGGATCGAACCAAATATGTCAGGATATGACTACCTTATTGTAAATAACAGTGGAAAACACATGAAAATGAAGAAGTGAGGAATCTTTATTATAGCATCTACCACCAGGATTGCTTTCACAGAAAATTTTATACTTGCAGATGTGATCATGCGTTCATTTTACGAACCTTGGCATAGGATTTTGTGCGATATTATTTACTGGACACTGAGACCTTGGCATATTACAATGCTGGTGAAGAAAAATTTACCACATCAGGACCCGGAGGCACTGATTCATTGGTCAGGTACCGACATCCTGCATTTTAAAGACTGTCATTATCTATTGTCTGACATATTCACAATCTCTTTAGTATATCATGTTTAGAACTATGCTCTCAGTAGATTGTAAATTGGTGGGATGGTATTGGCAATTAATATATGATTTTTTTATCTTTGGGGGGGGGGTCTCTAGTTGTTTTTAGGTCTTTTTGAGTAATGGGCAGGTGATTGTTTGAGTAACTCAGACTGCATTTACACTCAAATCTTCAGATGTTAATGTTATTTGGAATTCAACCAGTATCCATATAAGTTTAAATTATCATTTAATATGATATTTTGTTAAATCTGTTTCTTCAGTTTTTTGCAGGGGGGGGGGTTATCTAAAAGTTCTTTTACACACAACATATTTTATAGAAGCATACTCTTTTCATACTTTTTTTTGTATTTCTAAAAGTATACTTTTTTGTTACTCCATGCATGTATAAGCTGTGAAAAGTATACTGTTCCTTACCTTTGTTGACTTCACTGATATAAGAGTAATGCAGTTTGTACTTTTCCATCGAATGTACTTTTCTGTGTTTGAACTTTTATCACTACTTTTTTCTATACCTATTTTGTACTTTTTCCTGAGCAATGTAAAAGTATACTTTTATGATACTTATTTGTAACTACTGAAGAAAGTACTTTTTTGTACTTCTTCTTCTGAGGTACTTTTTTTGTACTTATTAATGATGTATGGTTTTGTTCTTTCTGAAAGCAATTGAAAAGTTACTTTTGCTACTTTTCTGTCTACTTAGATGCTTTTTTGTACTCTCATATTTTGCTTTTTTTGTGTACTTTTTTTTGTTATTTCAGATCCACTTTATTATGTATGTTGCAAGCAAATAAAACATTCTAATAGATATACCTTGTTTACTGTACACGTTAAAAAGTATACTTTTTTACTTTAGAAAGTATACTTTTTTATGAACAGGAAAGTTACTTCTTTTTTTTTGACTGAATTTGGAACGACCTCTACCTGTTGTCGTCCAAATTCAATTTGAAAAAAGCAACCTTTTCTGTATGTTTGTTTTGTATTTTTTTTTCTGTGCTCTTTTTCTGTACTTATTCTTCGGTCTGGGTAAAACTCAAGTCAGGAACACTGTACATAAACCTATATTGCAGGACGAGGGAAAACTAATGTTACAATCCTTGTACCACATGTATGAATTTTCAATATTGCACATTAAGGCCTATTACATAGCATAAACCCATTAATTAAACACCACAAAAATGAAATAATTAACATTTTTATCCTTTAAATGCAATAAATCTCTATCAATATTACCTGAAGATGCTTCTTAAAATGTGAGCATCATGCCACAGATCCAGGCCATTTGAAGCATTACATTGTATTCTTCCTATAAAAAAATATACATTTATATTTCTACTAAACATGAAAGTATAAGTACATCTTCATTGCATTATATCTCTTGTTAATAAAATTAAGTTAATGTATCTTAAATCCCACATGCTGATCATGAAATAGTTACTCGGCCAATTGTCATTTTTTCCATACATGACATTTGCATTAGTACCAAGAGGGCAACACTTTTCATAATTTTTTTCTTGGGGGGGCGGGATGATTTATTCATTATTAAGTTCTTCAACTTGAAATTTCTTCTAAGGGAACATTTCAAGCATTATAAATTAAGTTAAATGGTGCAGACATTTTTTAGGAAATCAACAAATGAATAAATACATGTAAATACATGTAAATATTTACCTGTATTATAACAAATTGACTATTGAACAAGGAAATCTTGCACCTAGTTACCTGTTTGATCCACCACTTCCATTTTTATCAAGGGACATTAATCTTTTCTCATCATATATCATTAATAACACAAGTACTGTAAATTTATAAAGAAAAATTAGATCATTAATCTCTTTAATTCAGTTCGTTTTTAGGTTTTCCAAAATAAATTAATCACCAAAGTAGTGTGTAGAGAAAGGTACTGTAGGGTAATGTTAAGCTGCCACAATCCATATTTTTAATGATGGCATGGGGTAAAAGGTCAAGTCATGTAGTTTACCAATCTCTCATACGAGTTGTCGATCCTTCATTTGTGAGCACTGAAAGGATGACAAGCTACTGTATGAGAGAATGGTATTACATCGTTGATCGCGCAGCGTTGGGATGTTTACTTGTGGAACCATTTCCTGGTTACATAGGCATTTTCATCAGAATGGGTTGCTTTCATTCTTATGGAGGTCATCAATACACCCTAGACGTTTGGAAATCTGGTTTCGGTTGGGTAAAAAAGGGCCTGCCCTTAATCGGATGGCCCTTGCACTCGCTGTCATGGCATTTGATAAATTGTGCTGTCCTCAGAGCAATGCATCGGTCACATCCTCACATGCCTTGGACTACGATGCTTTTCTCAATCCTACAGTGTATAGTAAAGGTTGACGGAGTTTAAGTTGAAGGTTGAAGTGTTAAGGAAAATCATGTACGACTGTAAGAATAACAACACGACAGATTTGTGGTTTGCGTACATTTGTAGTACAGATACATAACAATTTAATCAACATACCTAATGTGTTCACGATATTTGTAGGAAGCTGCCGCTAGCATAAAAACCGGAGGCAATTAGAAATCTGCTGCTCCACGACAGGGCATGGCTTCGGTTGGTGGTCTTTCCAGGGTCAGTTCCTGTAACAAATTTGCTTAAGAAGCCCAACCCCCTGTCTTCCAAAGCACGATAACGTTTCCTCAATTTCCTCGTCTGACCAGCCTGTTAAATATCAGCCAGAATGCCTTGAAACACTTTTTTTGGGCTTTGAGGTGGCTGACAGTGCCAAGCCGGAACGCCAATTTTGAATCACTGTGTTAAGTTACTTAACCATTGTGTTGTAAGTTTTATTACAGGGTTTAGTGGTGGATTTAGGATTTAACAGTTGTTCAAGGACCTTAGTTAACGGAGGATCACTTGTGTGAAACGACACTTAACCAAATGGATTTAACTTACGCAGATAGGTTAACAGGAGTGGTTAACACTGCGTTAAGTTAACCACCATTTCGAAAACCCGCCCCAGCGGATTTTCTACTGTAAATTATTAAACATCTTATTCTAAAATAATATTTAAGCATATGATAACAATATCCAAATCGTGAAACACTGCAATTTAACATAAATCATGTAAATGATATTACAATGATATCGAGTTAGAAATAATGGCTTATTTGTTAAGAAAGATCATTTCGCGATCACATGTCTGTCAATAAATGCGTTCCAACAAGTAGACAAAGAATGACTGAACACCACCAAAGGACTCGGACGTAGGGAAACCAGATTCAGACCAATTAAAAACACAACTAACAAACAACTAAAATTCCTATAGAAACTGGGTACTAAATACATTTGACTAGTGCAAGTGTTAATTAATTGATTTAAGGCAAAATTCGGAGAATCAGAACAGGGGACTAACCTATCTTTAATGGGTAAGACACATTCTATATAATAGTCTGCCTTTATACATTCTAGTTTTTAAGTTTTCTATTTGGAACACAAAGATCAGCTCGGTATTTCGATGGATAGTTATGTAGATTGGAGTACACCGCTGGTTGTGGCCAATATTTTCCGACATCGGACAACACCGATAAAAAGTAAATACACGTAGATTTACATAAATGGAACCTATCTGGTAACGATACGGCTAGTCTGTTTACACGGAATTTATGGGGGTGTTCATTTGAGGGGGGGGGCGGAGGTAGTGAATTTAAAGGCCAGAATTCGACCGGTGCGAACATCTATATATTCGGGCCGATGTTATCCATTGCTGTAGAGCGATAACCGGGCCTGCTTGCACCGGACATCTTCAAATATCGCCCAAAGATCCAACGGACAACACGATGCTTTGTAACCATGCCACGGCCGAATGTATAGGCGTGTCTATGTGATCGCCCGATGGCATATGTCTTGTTTCCGTGGTTAATCGGATATACTACATCTCTGAAGGATCATTGTCCGCCGCCGATTATTGAAAAGTGGACAGGACACCGTGAGAAATTTTAAACTTCGGAATTAAAACTCTTACGGGCACCCTCTCGATGTCGTGTCTGAGAGGTTCCGGTATGCCCCGCCCAGGTTGACCCAGGTTCAAAATGGCAACACATCATGCTGGGAGTAGATCACGAAGCCTAATCGGAAGGGGTTGAGACCAAAGCATATGTTTTGAAATGTCGTACATAAATTCGTGTTATATTATTTAATCCTATGAACTAAATAAACACTAGTTACCTGGACACAACTAAAATATCGCCATTCTATAGAACTGAAGAAATTTCTTTTTAGCCTGGAAATGCGTTGTGCAAAATTTTACGAAAAGTGCATGAAGTTCGCGGTAAGTTTATATCCATTCCTTACAAATTCTCTCCAAATATATCCCGCATTGTTGCATTTATGTTTCTTAAGTAAGTGGCATGTTAATCTTTTTAATCTTAAAGGGAATGACAAGGTTGCGGAGCTAAATTTTATTCTTGCCATTTTTATTTCTAATGGTCCAGAAAAAAATGAATGTCAGCTGTTCAGTCTACAGAAGATTACAGCGCTCAAATTATTGTTATGTAGATAAACTAGGATCGTGGACTTGTTTTGGTTTTACAATAAGATTGCTTCACAGAAAATGCCATGTTTAAAACAAAACTGAGATTATTAGAAACACTAGAAACTGTTCAAATGTGTGTCAAAATGAACTTGTAAATTTGAAAATAAAATCTACTTTTAACGGAAAGTTTACATACGAATAGTCATTTATTATATGTAAACAAAAAACATAGCATGGGCCTTGTTTACATAGCGAAGAATTGAAATGCTGTAATCTCACTTGTACACTCAACAGTTGGCGTTCAATTTTCACTGACGTTAGAATACATGTACACTCAGTGAACATTTTAAACATCACAAATTTGAACTTTTAACTCAAAGACGTGTCTATGCCCCTTTAATTGTGGAAAATGTCAGACTAACAATCGCCATAAGGAAAAGTGTTTGGTACGACAACACACCAGTAGGTGTCCATAACTTGCAAAAGATTGTGTCAAAAAATATGCAAACAAGCACCGATTTAGTGCTTATTGCACTAATCATTAACTACTGCCACTAGCTCGCCGTCATGATGAGAACAACCAATTGCAACGGTCCCTCCGCCATTCGTACATCAAGCATATTACCGATGACACACGCAGTGCGTTTAGTGATTTGATTTCAGAAATTTACATATATATCTACACGTCTCCATCAATGCCATAGGTTGTGAAATGTAATGAAAGTGTTTCTTTTAGATCTGGTAAAGAAATTAAACGTTACTGCTGGAATATTACTGTTGATTTCAGCCTGGGAATGTTATAGCATTGCAGACGTTTATGAATTGATTGTGCAATTGATTGCGAAATATGTAATTCATAAC
>CAJDSM010095762.1:0-13347 GCA_903981925.1 Ostrea lurida
ATATAGAAAGAGGATATTACATATGGCCAAACGGGCGTTGGTTGCAGTCTGTAGGGACCACGAAATTAAAACAAATGTATATAGTTGAACGTAGTAAAGGTATGGGCCGTACCGGATACGAGCTCGCAGACCCGACCACGCCGAGCCGGGTTGCTAATGTGAAGAGAAAAGATTTGTCATAATGATTTGGGGAAATAAGTGTTTAAAAAAAAGGCCCGGAAAGGAAAACAGAAAACCGCAAATAATTAGTATCATCATAATTGAATTTACTGATAACTAACCTGTTTTAGTGTTATTGATACATGCAGCTAAGAAACTACATTGTAGCTCGGTACCTTCTCAATATTTTAAGACATAAACAATTTGGTGCACTACAAATACATCCGCAAAATTTAATAATTGGGAACATACTAATTACTACTAAACATTCTAAACTAGGGAGACAAGCTATGCGCTGGTTTCGAAAATACGATTCTTCTGTGTAGGAGGTGCATTTAGTGGAACTTAAATGCCGAGGTTGCGACAAGACGATTGGACCTACAGGGTAATCACACCGCGTAAATTGCGTCCCCAAAATCAAAATGAACTAATCAAAATGAACTTTAGTCAATTTGTAGCTTCCATATATTTAACAGACATATTTTTTTTTCCGTGCGCTGACTACGATTTTTTTTCATTTCTCTCTCTCTCTTAAATTTTGTACCCCCGATTAGGAAAAATTTTAGCTTAATTTGCAGAAATATCTACTGTTTACAAGGGAACTATTCTTAGTAAGATTAGAAGACGACTTCCTGGGGCGCCACAGGCTGTTTACAAACACGAGGGAAAACACGGGTTTGAGGGTAGAGCTGTTTGCGGATTAAAAGAAAAAAAAAAAAAAATGGAGAAAAATGCCGGTCGGTATCATTTTTTTTCTAGATACCGGCATACGAGACAGGTAACATGTAACAGCTTGTTTGAATGAATAAATTTACAATGAGTGGTCAAATAAACGAATTTAAATTTTTTTCGCTTGCATAGAAAACATATAACAGTGAAAAAATACCGTGTGATTCCTACAGTCAGTGGAAAGAAGAATGTTATATGTTTTAATAAAAAACGAACTTCTTCTTCAAAGTAAGTAAAAGTAGAAACTACAACAATATTAGCGGAAAGTTGAAAACATAAAAACTCTGTCATATTTGAAAGTAATATCTGGAACATGATACCTACGATCAGCATATAACACCCGTGATATATACATGTACAGTAATAGGGAATTCCAAGTTTTAATTACCTCTCTAAATGCCGTATCACTTGCTTTAGTTGTGTCATCAAGTCCAATTTCGACGTGATGAAACACCGTATTGAAGGAACTTACTGATTGCATTCATTATAATACAGTGAATTGGATATTTCTACCCCACTCTCGCACCGTGCCTTTGTACTATGCCACGACAAATTCTCCAAAGGGAAATAACTCGCACGTTATTCTCGGAAACCAGCTGTATTACATTTTCACTAGACCTGTTAGTTACAAGGACTGACCCATGATTTTGATCAAAAGCTTTTTCATTTTTGAATGTTTAAGGATGTTGTAGGCTGAGCTTTTGAGAAAAACTTGCGGAGGAGCTATCACCTACATGTAGGTCTTTTACTGTCAACATTTGACCCCATCGGTGGCAAACAACTTACACATTTTAACAATGAAACCACTGTCCAGGTTGAAAAAATGTCTGGTCAATTCAGATTTTGAAAAGGGTTGGTAGGGGACTATTATTTTTGCGGAGGATTGATTTAAAATCAAGAAGCATGAATTTACCAATTTCTATTTCATTTAAATATACCTTCTATTTTTATACCCTATTCGTAAATTACAGTTTTTAAAACTAAGGAACCAAGTAGATGACACTTTCTTTGGGGGGAACGTAGTTCAGAATATTTTAGTTATTAGATTTTGTTGAGTATGTTTTCCAAACAGAATAACATATTCTTTTAAAAAATCCAAATCCAATTTACTCCAAAATTCGGTTGCACAAAAGCAAAAAAATCGGTATTTGGCCAATGTCTAAAAAATGCACCAAAATCCTCTACTTTTTAAAGTTTCATTTTAAATTTTTGAGACACGACTCTGATTATACGTGAAATTTTAAGAAATTGACATCACTCCTAAAATGTATTTTCTTAACTCTGAAAATTCGATACATGAGTTTTTCGATATCAAGTGCAGAAGGTCATTATTATTTCCATATTACAAGTTATTAAATCATTTTTTTTTTATGTGTATGTAAGAAGACCATTAGTAATGTAGCTATTTCATGTAATGAATTGATTTGTATTCTATATTGTCTTGTTTTACACCAACAGACGAATCGGAATTTAAAATGAATAAATTTTGGAGAAATTTTTAAGTGCAAAAAGTCATGTTTATTAAAACATGTTAGCTCGAAAACAAGATGAAAATCCAAATTTTTCTTTTGTAAATCCGTTTCTCTTCCAATGTAGAAATCAGAAATACACCTTCCCAAAAAAATTGACATCACTTCAAACCTCACCCTAGAACCTCTTAAAATGATTATTCATCTGCCTTAAAGAAGCGATTGCCAATTCTTCGTTTAGGAATGGAATACCTTATCAGATAAGTATACTAATCTGTCATAAAAAGTGAGAAAAAACAAATTTTGGAGAAAAAATCGTGGGTCAGCCCTTTAATGGTAAAACGATAATTATATAACAACAATCATAATTCTTTTTACATGCAGTTCTTAAGTTTTCCACCGCGTGGCATTAATCACTTATTTCTATAGGATTTAAACTCTGTTTTGAAGAAGTTTATCATTGTGTAAACTCTGGACATTTACTCACAAACTGAAATAAAAGTGCGAAGCAACTTTTATGCTGTAAGTTTGTGAGTAACATGTCCTGAGTTTACACATTCGATTAAATTCTTCAAGAAATGTTTAATTCTTATATTCCATTTCTGTCACTTTTCTATGACACAATTTAAAATTGGGAAAGTTCTGGTGCGTTACGTTGTTTGTTTGCCATGCGCGTATTGTGACGTTCACGTTTTCGATTTTATTGATGTGTAATCTCGTTTTCAATTTAATTTTATCCAATCAAAAACCGATTCGTAAATAAAGGACATCTGGAATTATAATAGCATAAACAAAACCATTGGCAATGCTGTTTCAAATGACGTTCTTGGAATATACATGTAGTGATAGTAAAATCATATACATGTGTAAATATTCGAAGCTATTATGATCCATTTCTATTATTAATTCAATGCCAGCAAGCTAGCCTAATAATTTTATCACGACTTTGATTAGGGAATATTAAATGTTTCATCCGTACAACAGTTTTGCAATCGCGAACATGCACTTGGGCGGTTTTTTTCGTTCAAAGTTTTCTATTTCTCGACTTTGCCGAAATCCGAAACGCATGTCCAGATTTGCAATTTTTGTTATGGCACAAGGTACATTTTATTTCACTGTAATTCTTTTATACATTCATATAGTTTGCTTAAACTGATGCGAAAATTCGGGTGGAATGTTATGTTACCTATCCTGTCTGTGGACACCGAAAACAACGACATTGCACGTATTGTAAATAATATGATTAATAATAATGTTGTGGTTGGCTAACAGCTCGATTTGCACCTTAACAAGTAGTCCCAGATACCAAAACATTCAAATACTTTCTCTGTAAACACAAATACGTGGCATCTCTTTTAACTTTCTTAAAAATGAGAATACCCCATAATTCGAAGTTATAATTACATGTGTAAAAAAGGGGTAAAAGTAATTTGAAGGATGGCTACTGAGGTATGCCAAACATGTAGGTTTTCACCATTTAAAATTTACGGTTCCTCCGAAGTAACCATTCAGCTGGTAGAGTCTTATGATCAGGCTGTTATATTTCTCGTTAATGCTTCATTATTTTCATGTGGCATTGGGCATTTTTAAAACACCTGTCTATAGTCATTATAAGTATGGTATTAAGTTTTTTGTATACATGGTACCATATTTGATACCTCTTTGTTCTATGCATATTTTTCTGCCTGGAGCAGAACTGCATGAAAGTTTTAAGTCTTTGGCGGGTTTACTTTTCAAAAACTGTATTATATTGATTTTTTCTTTTACATTGTTTATTTTGCATTTTCATGTATTTGTTTAAAAAAAACGACTAATAATGTGGTGGAAATATTGTATACGAAATTCTTGCGAGGTTTCTTAAAACGTGCATAAACACCACTCATAAAATCTCGTTTCCTACCAAAAAGATCTCTACAGATGCGAATGTAAACTGACCAATATAAAGAGGCATATAGAGAGCAATTGGAAATCTAAAAGTTCCCTTTAACAGGCTCAGTGGTCGGGACAGTATACCGGATGTGGCAGCCCATTTGGTACGGGACAGTATACCGGACTGTGGCAGGCCCATTGTTGGGACAGAATACTGGATGGTGGCATCCATGGTTGGCGACAGTAACCGGATTGGGCAGCCATTGGTTGGGACAGTATACTGGATGTGGCAGCCCATGGTTGGGACCAAGATAACTGGATGTGGCAGCCCCATTTGGTTTAAGACAGTATACTGGATGTGCGCAGCCCAATTTGGTTGGACAGCTATACGGGACATGACAGTCCCAGCTGGTGGGGACAGTATTACTGGGATGTTGCAGCCCAGTGGTGGGGACCAGTATACGTGGGGCATGCGGCAGGTCCAAGTGATTGGGACGGGTATACCGGATGTTGGCAGCCCAGTAGTCTGGAACGATGTATATCGATGTGGCAGGCCCAGTCTGGTTGTGGACAGTATTACCGGATGGGCAGGCCCAGTGGTTGGACGGCTATACCGGATGTGGCAGCCAGGGTAGGCACCCAAAAATATACCGCGATGCGGCAGCGCAGTTTGGTTTGAGAGTTTTGATCACAATTGAGAAGTAGCGGGCTGGATTCTCGGTTTGGTGCGCCGGTTCAAACCCAAGACGTTTAAAACGCTAAGGTGAAATCTGCATCAATGCGTACAAAGTCACGGATATGAAACCAGAAACGCAGGTCCTATCTGGGTTTAATCCTCACGATGAAGGGCCTTGAGTGTATGAGTACCATGAAATCTGGATAAAACAGAATGGTGAATTTAAGGGACACGGACACGTTTCTGAGAGCTAATAAAGTTAGATTTTAAGGAGTTTTCATTTTGTGATCTTTATGGTATTTCTAAAAGTCAGCAAAATTTTGAACGTTCATTTGATTGAGTTTCAAGTGAGATACAACATCTTTACAAGCTTCTTAGCCTATGTAAACCAAGGGCTCGGAGCCTTGTTTTTAGTTACATAAGCATAGCTTTCACAGAAAATACCATGTTTAAAACAAAAGAGATGTGGAGGGAAAAGAGAATCACTTAGAAACTATTAACTTGTGTTTAGAAAGAGCTTGTATTTGAAAAAAAAAAAATCTGCTTTAAACGGAACGGAATATACTAGCATATTTCAATATAGGAAAACAAAAATCGATGTTCGGGCCTGTTTACATAGCGAAGAAATTGTAAGTGCGGATCTCACTTGCAACTCAACAAATCGACGTCAAATTTGGCGGACCATTAGAAAATACGCTAAGTGGAGCATTGTAAAACAATTATAAATGAAAGATCAAACAATTTTAGCTCGAAACGTTCCATCCCTTTAATCCACTGCAAAAACGAGAATTCATATAAGGAAGCCAGTTGAATGTACAATGTACATGAAATTTTTGGTAAAATACGATATACATAATTTTAAAAACATTGACAATACCCCCATTTAACTAATAAAGAAACACGCTCAATACTGGGAGGATGATGACCGTTGATTTGCCGGTGTCTTAGCAATTTCAATCTCTGCTAAACGTATAATGTATCTTTGGTTGACAAAAGGTAAAAATAATTTCATTTCATTTAATAAGAAAGCACAAATCTTTGAAATCTTGAAAGTATTGAAGATATGAAAAATCATCGAGAGATATTTCGCCGTGGGATGTCTGATTTGAAAGAAATGTCTTTGAAACGGAAACTACACTTCCTTAAAATCATCCGAGAAATAAATTAATTGTTATTACCGCGCTGTAATGTAGGACATTATATATTCTAAGCTAACTTTGATATATTACGTGACATGTTCAAATGTAACTTTCTTTATATATTTTCTTTCCTCTCTCGCTTATTTTGATCTCTGCATTTCCATAATACATCGTTAGTAATGATGTATAGACTATGTTATGTCATTAGAGGAGATGACCAATGGTATGGTTCTTAATATAAAGGTGTGAAAAGTGTTCATGAAAATTAAAAAGTTTCATCATATATGAGGAGCAGCACAAATGCATACTCTTCCTACCAATAAATATCGCTCTCTATGTTACATTAAAAAAAGGTTAGTGCATGGGCACTTAATAGTGATAACTGAAAACACGGAAGGTTACAACTCTATACCTAAGCAGGACCGAAGATATATGCTGTTTCACCGGCCATAAAAACTCTATAATAATATAGAAATGTTCTATGATTTAACATGGAACATTAATTAAGAGAGCGACTACTGTACATTGTTACTTGGTTATATACACTATCTATGGTCCATTTCCAAAACAACATAACCATTACTCTTTCTATTATATAAAATATATGTCGTGGGTTGTTGTGTGGTGGGAATTTTTGATTCATTCATGTCTTTCCTTATCATATGAAATCCTTGTAGTGACCAAAATCAATTTGTATCATGCAAGATGGGAAATATAAGTAAGATATTGGATTACTTAATAAACAGTACGTACCAATAACCATGACGTTGATGATCTGACAAACCAATCACCCGGCAGTCTTCGCGAGCCAAGTGTTCTCTATTCGCTTACTCTAATCTACCCCTCTGATTTTGAGTCGCGATGAATGGCATACGATTGCCTCAGAGTGCCGCGGCGAGTTATATTCCCCCTGAATATCTATGTTTGTGGGGCGACATAACACGATGCTGTCCTCAAGTGATTGTGCCATTTATATATATACTAGATAGAGAATTACTTTATTTCATGTTGAATTAAATGGCTCTGAGTTTTTTAAAATCAAGTTGTAATTACAGATACAAATGATATTGATATTGCACCACTAATTTCAGTCATTATTGTCATATCTAGGTGATCTCGCTACTTGTGATTTCCATTGCAATTTTCACGCATCTATGACTATACATCGGTAGATCAGGAACCGGTGTCTTTAGGCGGATAATGGTTCTTTTTTATCAATATATTTTCAACGACCAAAACAAAAATAGATCTAACCAGGCCTCAAGACCATAAACTGGTTAAAATCAAAAGATTTATAGCACAGTGTTTGAAACCTCGGAGGGTAGGGGGGGCGGGGGGGCACTTAACTACTTATGTACCAATAGGTAGGGACGGGTAGCTTAGGGTAGCCTTTCCACTACAGAATATTATGAAAAGGTGTAAGAAAATCAGCCTGAAATATATGATAACATTAATGTTTACTCAAGTAAATATATGAATAGTGTTCCTTCAATTTAATTTGATCCAGCTGCAGATGATGAAGTTGATGATTTGGCAGTTCTTTGTTTTCCATATGGAAAAAACGTCGAACCACGGGTGTTCTCTCTGTGTGTGTGTGTGGTTCATACTAGATGTATGGCTGGTTCGACGTGATCTGATGGCAAAAAGGTCACCAATTTGAACAGAAATTATATGAATATATCTTGAAAAGCGAGTGGGCGGTCTGCGACTGTCAGTGGCACGTTCTACGGCCATAAAAATTGTTGAAGCCCCCCCCCCCCCCCCCCCCCCCCCCCCCCCCGACATACTACAGTGTTTTAAAAGGAAATCACAAATGCAAACAGAAACAGTACTTGACAATTTGCCTATTTTTACAATGGAGAAAACTTAATTCCAAGAATTACTTTAGCTCATATCTCCTCAAGTTTATCTGGATTCCTTGGGCCTGAAATTACATGGCGACAAACATGCCACGTGTATCAATCTGTACTGTCTACACGAAATTAATTCACCACTGCTGACGAAAAAAAGCATGTGACATCGGGCGGGTTCAATAAACGGAACAATATACTCACTCAACGATGATTTAATATTGTTAAAATAAATTTTGGTGTAAATCAACTTAAACAAGAGAGAGAGAGAGAGAAGAGAATCTACTGTATTCATTCCCCAGGAAGATCATATGGAGTGTTTTTGGTTGTTTTGTGTTTATGTTATGAAAATTAGGATGACAGAAATAAACATTTGCAATAGACACTAAAGCCCTTTGCTGTATGGAAATTTCATTTTAAAATATGCTGAATTAGCCGAAAAAGATAATGATTTACACTGCTTGTAGAGCATGGCTGTAGCATACGTTACTCATCTAGAATTTTGACATCCTAGCGTTAATTAAAAAATATAAATACATGCTTTTTTGTGGATAATTTCATTCAATTGTTTTGCATGAGAATACGTAACAAGTATTTTCTCTAAACAGTTTTAAAAGAGCTTCTGGAGCTTCAAAAGAACAAAAGTATATGAAAAGTTGACTGTTTTTGTCATTGCCACATTAAGTTGCAAGGTAGTTTGAGAAATGTGGATGCATCTTTTGATGTTGTTTTGTAGCTAACGATGCTTATGCATTCCGAAGGCTCTTGCAACGACTTGCTTATTTTGGAGAACATTTTGCCTTTATTAGAGTATAAAAATCAAATATACTTCCTGCTGTTTCTCCCAATGGATGTTAAATCCCATAAGAATAGTTGAGGCGACGTTGAGGAATAGTGATCAGAAGTCATCAGAGTAACGATGTGTCACGGTGAATATGTTGATCCTGCCCTAACTTCCAATGGTATGTGTAGAAGGAATGAGCTACAATAGCTGGGGCACATATATCACAAACGCCTCAAATTTACAATAGCTACAATCTAATTACATCTAGAAACATATTGTGTAGTTATCCAGTGATTGGTCTTGGCCTAATGTAAGGCCACAATTAGGGCAGTCATTCTCTGAGAGCAGGTGAGTTCTGTGTCCTATGGGCCTCTTTGGTCATTCATGATGTATGTTTTATCATTAGATTGGAATGCTGTTAAATGAAAATCAACTGAGGGATGAGATAGCTGTTCTGGAAAGATCATTACATGTGCGCAATCAACTGCAAGATCTGAGAAATTACGAATTGGGTAAGGTTTTATTTTGATTTAATCCTTTTATTTATCTTTGCATTTTGGTTGATTAAATTTATATTCATGAGAGTTAATTTGCTTGTTTTTTTTGTTGGTTTTTTTTGTTGTTTTTTTTTTCCAGCTGACAGTTTTGCTGGAAATATGAACTACATGTAGCAGATTGTTGTAACCAATTCCATTTTTATTATACGCCCATCTTCAGACTGGACATATTATGTTATGGCGTTGTCCGGCGTCCGTCCGAAAGAGTTTGTCCGGGCCATAACTCCTGAACCTCTTTGTCGATCTGAACAATATTTCACAAAATTGTTGCCCATGACCTTGATCCAAGGTTATTGGTCAAAGGTCAAG
Source organism: Ostrea lurida (assembly GCA_903981925.1). Classification (NCBI taxonomy): domain Eukaryota; kingdom Metazoa; phylum Mollusca; class Bivalvia; order Ostreida; family Ostreidae; genus Ostrea; species Ostrea lurida. Next base: position 9,542 of record CAJDSM010095762.1, read on the forward strand.
GTCACTACAAACTTAATGGTTAAAACATTGTCCGGGCCATAACTCCTGAACCTCTTTGTCGATCTGAACAATATTTCACAAAATTGTTGCCCATGACCTTGATCCAAGGTTATTGGTCAAAGGTCAAGGTCACTACAAACTTAATGATTTAAACATTGTCCGGGCCATAAATTTAGACTGAGTGCATGGATTCGAATAATATTTCACAGAATTGTTGTCATGGACACAAGAAAGTGTCATGACCTTGAGCCAAGGTCACTGGTCAAAGGTCAAGGTCAAAATGCACATCGTGGTTTAACCTTGTCTGGACCATAGGTTTTCACTGAGTGCATGGATTGAAATAATATTTCACAGAATTGTTGGTCTAGACCCAAGGAAGTGTCATGACCTTGAGCCAAGGTCACTGGTCAAATGTCAAGGTCACTGCACATAGTGGTTTATACTTTGTCCGGACCATAAGTTTTCACCAAGTGCATGGATTGGAATAATATTTCACAGAACTGTTTGGTCTAGATCCAAGGAAGTGTCGTAACCTTGAGCCAAGGTCACTGGTCAGATGTCAATCGCAATGCACATAGTGATTTTAACCTTGTCTGGACCTTAAGTTTTCACTGAGGCATGGATTGGAATAATATTTCTACAGAATTGTTGAGTCTAGACCCAAGGAAGTGTCATGACCTTGAGGTCAAGGTCACCAATGCACATAGTTGTTTTACATTGTCCAGAGGCATAACTTTTCAATGAGTGCAGGGATTTCAATATAATATTTCACAGATTTGTTGCCTTAGAACTAAGGATGTGTCATGACCTTGAGCCAAGGTCACTGGTGAAAGGTTCAAAATTGCACATGTGGTTTTACCACTGTCTGGGCCATGACTGGCGTATATTGCTACGTTTGCGTTGCTCTTGTTTTTGATAGGTTTCTTGGAACAGAACAGAAGGGACTCTGGCTGTGGTGATCTTTACTCAAGCAATCAACTTGTTGCCCTTGTTTTGAAATGGTGCAGAGTTGTGTGTCTCTATTATGGTCTGAAGGTAAAGAAATCATAGATATTGTCATACTGCAAATTAGATTCTAGGAATTTCATTGGTTATTATGAGACCATGCTACCTGCCCATAGACGGGTAATATAGGTCACATGATCTTACTATAATGAATACGTTTAAGAAATGACTGTTGTAATTTTCAAGTTTATCGGAGATTGAACTGATGTTGCCTATTTGCAAACTATATAATCCGCATAGCGGATTATATTATGTTTGCAAATAGGCAACATTGGTTCAGTCTCTGATAAACTTGAAAATTATAACAGTCATTTCTTATAATTAAATTTCCAATGACTATTTTGAAGTCATAAACTTTATTTAGAAGTTCTACATGTATAATAAATCACATGTCAAGTTCATGTCGTAGGAATTTAACTTCAACTGACATCATAATAACACTTCGATCATTAGTCTGTGACGTGTAGAACTGTGATGTAGTTTCAATTGACGTCATAATAACGCTTCGATCATTTTGTCTGTGACGTGTACAATTTTGACGTATGAAGTTCAGTTTATACGGTATGAACCGTAAAATTTGGGTTTACACGGATATAAACCTGAAAAATTGTAATAGAACAGATAGGGAGACCGTGTGCAAAATTTAATTATTGGTAAATGATCGCCATTTTTTTTTTTATCTCGCTTTGAACAAATCTATCTGCCGTCTGATGCAGTCATACTGTTTATAAACAGTGCAAATGGCGACAGAGATAAACTGATAACAAAACAAATGTCAAAGTTCATGTCTTGTGAATTTAACTTCAAATGACATCATAATAACACTTTGATCATTTGATGTGTAGAACTGTAACAAACCAAGTTTAGTCTATACGATATGAACTGTAAAATTGACCCCAAAATTTGTAATAGAACAGATATGTAGGGAGACTGCAAAATATAATCATATTGATTTGAAGTTTGACAAAATTGTTTTAACAGCTCCAACCAGGTAAGACGGGCTGATAAAAGTTGTCTGTGTTTCATATTTTCTTCGGCTCGGGAAATATGAAACACAGACAGGTTTTATCAGCCTGTATTACCTGCCAGGAGCTTTAATAACATATAGTATTTGGCTTCTTTTATTTTATGTTAACCAGTATAAAACCATGCTTTTTTAACATGTGAGTATGGTTCATTTTCTGCTGTCTTTTGACAGGTGGAGAATTTCACTGTATCGTTTGGTGATGGCCGCGCCTTTTGTTTCCTTGTACACCACTATCACCCTAGCCTGCTTCCTTACAATCTGATCAGCACCAGGACGACCATGTCCTATCTAGAGGAGATGGAGCACCAGTCACTAGACTGCAGCCTGTCGGACAGCCCCGCCCCAGTTTCTGGTTAGTGTATTGATCCACAGTCTGTCTAACAGACTAAGGATTTGGGTGTGTATGAATGTTTTGCTATTGGATTTGGGTGTGTACAATTGTTTTGCTCTAGGATTAGGGTGTGTATGATTGTTTTGCTCTAGGATTGGGGGTGTATTATTGATAAATATACTTAGATTTGGGTGTATATATGATATGTTTGCTCTAGGATTGGAGTATATGTATGATTTTTTTGCTATGATTTGGCTATATGATTGTTTTTGCTAGTGGTATTGGAGGTATATTAGTGATATTGTTTTGCTCTAGGATGTGATGCATGATATTGTAGGGTTGGGTGTATGATTGTTGTGCCTCTGGATTTGGGGTGCTATGATGTTTTGCTCTAGGTGATGTGTGTGTCTCGTGCTTTACTGCGTATTCGGTTACTGATTGCTCTAGGATTTGGGCTAATTGTATTGTGATCTGTTTTGCTTATGATTGGGTGTTATTGATTGTTTTGCTCTAGGATTATTGCGTATGTTATGCATTGGTTTTGCTATGGATTTGGTATATATATTGTTTCTGCTCTAGGATTTGATGTGTTAATTTTTCTCTGATCTGCACTCTTCTACAGCCCATGCCCCAGTTTTGGGTCAACCAATTTCTCTGCACTTATATTTTTACATTCCAACACTAACTTTGTGCGAGACATTTTATTCATTGACTATAGTGTCAGTTTTACCAGAGTTCTAGTGTGTCTGATAATGGTTGTGTTAAGTTACATTCTGTCACTCACCAAGTGTGAAGGCATTGTAACAACTTCAAGTTTCCAGGTCATCCTAGAAAAAGAAGTCCTGTTTAGTCTGCTCATATTCCAGTAATTGGTTTTAGTCCGCTCATATTCCTGTAATGGTTTAGTCGCTTCATATTTCCTGTAATGGTTTTAACCGGCTCATATTCCTGTTAATGGTTAGTCCACTTCCATATTTCTGTAATGGTTTAGTTCCGCTCATTCCTGTAATGGTTTAGTCCGCTCATATTCCTGTAATGGTTTAGTCCGCTCATTATTTCCTTGTAATGGTTTAGTCTGCTCATATTCCAGTAAATGGTTTAGTCCGCTCATATTTCCTGTAATGTTTTAGTCCGCTCATATTCCTTTGTAATGCGTTTAGTCCGCTCATAATTTCCTGTAATGGTTAGTCCGCTCATATTCCTGTAATGGTTTAGTCCTCTCAATATTCCTGTAATGGTTTTAGTCCGCTCATATTCCTGTAATGCCGTTTAGTCCGCTCATATTCCTGTAATGGTTTAGGGTCCGCTCATATTCCTGTAATGCGTTTAGTTCTGGCTCATATTCCTGTAATGGTTTAGTCTGCCTTCATATTCCTGTAATGGTTGCCTTTGAAATGTATTAAATTGAATGGAGATAATTAACAATTTTAATTTGCTTATAAA
>CAJDSM010095780.1:812-18152 GCA_903981925.1 Ostrea lurida
GGAGAGAAGATTGACGAGATTATAAATCCTTCTGATAAGGTAAATTTGTCTTTGGTCGTCTTCCATATAACTAACCTTGAGGTATACACAATAGTCTTTGTTGGTTTCCTCTACTATAATGAAGGCTTAACATTAGTAGTTGTTGTTTCCTCTACAGTACATGTAATGATTCATATTTGTTCTGTCGTTCTCCCTCTACAGCTAAACAACCACTGAAAGGTTAACATTGTAATATTGTCGTTCGCTCCCGTTAAGGCAAAGGTTTACTCAGGTGTATTCTCGCTTCATTCCTCTACCGTCGAGCGCCGCGAATGGTTACTGAGAATTATCGTGCGTATATATGTTCTCCGTGCTTAGCATAACCTGATGGTTATAGTGGAAATTGCTACATGATGTCGGTTTCACATCTATCATTCACCTGAGAGGGTTGTAACCATTGGATATGTTGGAGTCGTTGTCTTGACAATAGCTGAAATGGGATTAATCATTAGTCCTAGTCCGTTTCCCTACTACATGATGGAAAGGTAATGAAACAAGTTGATCATATAAGTCGTATTTCGCTCTGAACATAATCATCTGAAAGAAGTTGACATTGTTATGCTCGTATATCCATCTTAATCATGAAGTAATCATTGTCTTGTTTGTTTCCTCTACGATAAACCTGAAAGGTCTTTAAATTTGCGCTAAATGTCGTTTCACCTACTAACAAACCTATGAAACGAGTTACACCATTGTCTTTTTGATTGATTGGTAATCCCCCACCGTTGTCTGGTATATCCTATTACATAATCCTGTAACGCGGTTTGTAATTATAGTCTTTTGTTTCTATACATAACCTGACATGGTTAATAATGTCTTGTCGTTTCCTCTAGATAGTGAAGTTAATATTGTCTGTATTCGTTTCCTCTTACAATATTCCTGATATGGTGATATGTAGTTAATTTGGTGTTTGATAGATTCTCGTACTGGGAATAAATCCTGGAGGTGTTTAATAATGGTCTTGATCGTATTTCTCTACAGTAACCTGATAGGCTTATATAAGCGTCTCTCGTTGTTCACGTCACCATATCCTGATGGTCTCAACCACTACAGTCTTGTCGTTGTCTCTACAGGGAACATGCTTGGTTATCCGGGGGTCTGGACGTAATGGGATATGGCAATCGTTCAGCGTCAGGAAAGCTAGAATGGGGGACAACTGTGGACGACTACACTCACCGTATAGGACTCGCGCGCAAGGATAATATGAGGAGTCGCTGTGGATGGTTCTCATGCCCAATTGTTGTGTGACATTTCGATAATGGATAAAGAAACAAAGTAGTTACTCCAAGTTATCCCACTGGGCTCCAGAAGAAATCCACCAAGTGTCCTTTGTAACGTGTATGAGATGTCCCTTTCCCTCGAATCATACCGGGTGACAGACACGAGACATCTAAGTGGATTGCTATAACCATAGATTGAGGCACGGAGACACTAATCTCTCTTTGCTAATCAGCGGCGATTTTCAGGAAATACCCTGAAATTGTTTCAATCTTTTGGGAAATCTGATTGGCGTGGCATGAATCACTTGAAGTTATTTTAATTCTTCGGACCAATTAGCTCATGGACAAACTTTTATTTGTACACGAGATATAATTGAAATATCCTGAACCCTCCACGCCTTGTACTTTCCTAGAAAAATGAGAATAAGACAATTTCAGGAGTAATTTGCCGTTGCGTCGTGACGAAGGTCCTGAATGAGGAATAAGAGAAAATGGAAAATACTAACATTATTTGAGTTACTTTTCATTAAACAGAATCATAGAAGCAAAAGATAAAGTTGACTTGGAATATATATGGAAGCAGGCTCTATCAATTACTCCTCCACTCACTATTGTTCTCATCCTATATTATTATAAGTTAGTAAATTTCAATTATGCAATCTTTAATATATGGAAGGAAATGTTGTTAGGGACAGGCGAAAAAAATTAATCGAATCAGAACATGCAGAATTTTGGTACTACAGACTCCCAATAAATCCGAAAACGTGACGTCACAAGTGAAGAACAAATAACACACTGGTATTCGCTTAACGGGAACACTTCAAGGAATTATTAAATAAAATTTCTTCATTAACATGTGACAAATTGGATATTATAAGACATTTAACATAATTTGATATTTTGGCAGAAATTAATGATAGTGTATACTCTGGACGAATTTTACTCCACGTTTAACTTAAACATAACAAATGTGCTTTCGCACTTTTATTCTTCATTTGTGAAGTAAAATGCCATGGCCTTGTTACACATCCGATGAACAAATTTCATCAAAAAAAGAATAACGTCTTAAAGTTTCCCTATGAATAATGTTACCTCACACACAGCGTTTATCTTAGAATCCGTTCAAATGTTTGTCCACCAAATCCATGATATCTATTGTCGACTATTCTATTTGGTGGTCACTAATAGTCATTCTCTCAAGAAAAGTAACGACTTTTGTGTACGTAAATTTTTTCGCGAGAACTCCATCTGTTTTTATACTCCTCAATTACTAAAGCTCGTAAGACTTTCACCATCACAATTAAAACAATTCAAAAATTGCCACGTCAAGAAGTTAGTGAAATCTTGTAACTCGCACCCGCTGATTTTAATGTCTCTGTATTCATTTTTACGCAAGCAGAGATATAGATTAGAAAGACGAACAGCGCCAATATCAATCATCTTACAACTCTAGTTTTCTCTTTTTGTATATGATTATAAATATATGAGCACTATATAAATTAATGGTAATAATAATTTAACGTAGTTAATATTTTTTATTTCTTTAATGTTAGCCATAGTTTATAACTCACACTGAGCCACAAGATTCATGATCAAGATATTGTGCCAAACTTGTTCGCGCTCGCGTCTCCGTGTTAGCGGCAAGAATTTTCTTGTCGTTGTACTTTTCACAATTTTTCATACTTCTCCACACGATACCCTGAGATCCCAAGTTTCCACAACCTCAGCAAACATCCAGCCCTCTTGATTCGATAAGTCATGGTAAGATTGTGTTTCCTTTTTTTCTCTAAATGAAAGGGATCTAGTGCCATTTCTTTCAACACCATCAACAGGGGGAAACTCAATGGCGATAAAAGATGCAAAAAAAAGGTGGGCGTGTCTATTTGAAAAAATCTTAATTAAAACTCATGATGAACAGATAAAGCCTTAAATGTCATATGCAAAGCATCTTATTTCAACTAATACCTAGAGAACTGAATCGGGCCTTATTAAACAAAACTCGGATTAACAATATAAAACATTGAATGAATATGGGATTTAATTTAAGTGCGAATGATTTTTTTTTTACTAACTGAATGGATCATGCGACATCAACATTACTATGATGTGTACCCGCCCAAGCTCTGGGACAGTCGCGCAGACATTTAACCATTGGACATCAAGGTGGATATTGCACTAAGAAGAAGTAATAGTCGGAGAATAACTCAAACTAATTAAAAATACGCCTACGTAGATATTCCTACAAACACACCGGGTAAATTGTCATCTCTTATTGATTCATTGATTTTCTACATCAACTCCATCTCCTATGACCACATTTTAGAATGGATAATCCAAGACCTCTACATTCAGGACCAATAGCTTCTGTCTGGACAAATAGAATATCCCTCGCTTTTTGCTCGCAACAGTAAGAATCTTACAGCATCATAAGCAATAAGGGAATACATACTTCCGAATATTTCAATAGCCCGTGAAGATCTCTAGATGGGCTTCAATAGATAATATTACCTTCATCTCCTGAGTCTGCATAAGAATGCTACTTTATGCCTCTCAAATAACTTAGAGCTCATCCTGCACGACATATTTCTGGATAAGTTTACGATCACAATATTTATTTATATACTAATTTCTCAAAAAACATAAAAAGCCACCACACGGCTACAAAGGTAAAAATCTGATATAGAGGTGAAAAACTGAATCCTCGTCAAAATGGTTGACACAAGAATTATGACTGCCATACGACAAAATAGAGATTACTTCATCAATATAAAGATTTTTGAAAAACTTATCGTAACCATTTGGAAGTAAAGAAAGTTACGCTTTTGATTATAAGCCAAATATGTCTTAATTACAAAACTCATAGGCCATATGAAGAGCCCGCTCTAAATCCTAAAGAAAAGTGGAGTTATCTCAAAATTTGTAGCCTCCAAGTCAAACATAGGATCATTCTCCCACTCAATGATAAAGGACAATGGGATATCAGATATAACTGACAAAGTAGAAGAGGACGATTGAGTCGTAATATTCTTTTAATAAATATATAACAGAACTATCTAACAATACCTATTCTAATTTTACCAGAGAATTAACTTTAATCCTGACAAGTTAAAGAATTACAAAGTCCAAAACTGGGTGAGAAAATGTGGTTTAGTATAGTCCTATTACCCATAGGAAATAGTTTTAAGAATGCTAAATGCACCTGGGATCATTTAATATCCAAATTAGACAGGGTGTAGATAATCATTGAGTCCAACGTTCGTCTTAAAACCCTTTCTCGAACTGTATTCTCTAAACCCCATGCCCATCTCCTCATTACTGACCTGTTAAGCATCAATAAACGGCATTTTCCACATCCACCTTTGAAACAAGCTAAGTCTACCCCTTAATATACACAAAGAGAGTCCGATATACCAAGTGATCCCGAGAACCTCACCAGGGTTAAGACCAATATCTATCATTACCAAACTTTATTCAAAAATCATTGAAAAGCAACATTCGCAATAATCCAATATGGTATATTCACTCGGCACAAGCCTTTGATCAGTTATTAGGTTAGCTCAGTAAACACAACGCTCCCTGGGCTTTAGGATTTCATTCCTTTGTCAACCTGCATATACTAAACTATATACTGACAGTTGCGTTTGCATGCATCGGCAACAAAACGGTAATCTCATTGGCATATAGTTTTAGATTTCAGTAAGTGCATTTTGATTTAGTTAGTCATGATAGTACTTCAACTATTGGAATTAAGATTACTATATCCAGATTTTGTATTGTCAGCTACGCATTAAGACTCGGTTGTATACAGTCTTATCCTAATACTGTGGCGAAGGTACCCCACACTATCGCTAAAAATATAGGCACAATGTATCTTATCTGATATTTAACTCCCGACATTAGCACGAGCCAGGGGTGGCCACACACGGATCCATCTGTTAGAGAACGCCAGTTTATCTTGTCCATGGGTAAGTCCATATGTTGCTAATTATGGGTTAACTCTACGGTGGAAAGGAATCACTTTAGATGCACCTGGAAACCATTTTTGGGCTACTTCATTGTCTCATGTGCTTGACTTTGACCTTTTGTACCCCAAAATCGATAGGGAAACATCTATCATCCCTGGGATAAAGTCTGCCATTATGTGCAATAATGGTTACTAATGCTAAATGAATCTTTCCTTTGTGCGCTAATTATTCCTTAAGGTATATTGAGTAATGTTGTAGCAGAGTGGATAGCATTAAACCATACACTCTGTCATTTATCTGATCAATTAATTGTATTATGATATTGAAATACAACTAGTCTAAGATCTCCAGGACTGTAGGGTTAAACACTCCATAGATAGCGATGTTTCACGATCAATTAACTGGTTTTAACAATAGCAGAAAAAACGGGACGGGAGTGGATAGCCTAGCAAATATTGGTAGCACAACGGACAACCCGATTCCGTATACCCCCACCAAACTTTCGTTGCCGAGGGGTTATAATTAAAACAGCTAAAGTACCAGATATAGAGATTAACATCCCTGGTTTAGACAAAATTAAGGCGGTTATCTAAAGTTACGCCGACCATCGTAGTCCTGTGTTTTCGTAAACCAGAATGTGATTCAAACATTTGAGATGAAGGTTACATGGGGGAAAATTATAGTCTTAGGTTCATAAATATTAATTAAGCCTTGCTCAACAATATTGATGCTTTTGTGCTGTTTAGGACTCTTTACTACTATTGCCATATGTTAAACTAAAACTTACACTAAACTGGTAATAATGTCGTGCGAAAATTACTAGCAATTCAGAATTTGAAGTTTGGAAACTCTTTTAGTGTGTTAAGATAGATCAGTCGGTATAACTCGTTTAATACTTCCCGTCGCATAGATTATAGCTTTGTAAATCTTATCAATCTAACACTCTAATCTACGCCATCGTAAAACTTTAGGAAAGTTTCCTTTTCATTTAAGTTGCAAGATAAATCTTCTATATACTCGCATACATTTTAAGCCCTCACATTAACTATTGTCTAACGTTTGGGGTTTTAATAAATCTAATTTACAGTTGTGAAAAATTTATCATAACTCTCTGAACAAAAACGTTCAGATCTGGCTCTATGATATTATTCTCAGTTTATGCTAGCAAAACCCACAGACGAGCCATACGATATACACTACTCTGTTTTGAAACGCCTCAGGATGGTTAAGTGCTGATAATTGTAATTTGTAGTTACATTTGCAGAGAATCGACATTTTATTGAGTACAAACATATAAGCTTTATTATGAGTTTTAACAACCGGCCTGATAATATCTAACGAGGGATCGTGTTTTTACAGTCCCTTCGTATTATTTATTTCTCTTGCGTGCCTGGAGTTACATATTATTCTCTCCGAATAACAAACCATAGGTCAATTCGAAACAACTCTCTCACTCCAAAAAAATATATTTCACATCACCTCTTAAACAAAGAAAATGTGATACAGAATATGTATGCAGATATTGAGCTATGACTTAAATTCTCAAAATTATCACCGGCTGCTCATGCTTTTTAGAAATAATTGTGAAAAATTTTATAATAAGCCGCCTGTAAATTGGTTCTTAAATACATAATTCTCAACAATTGCATCACTCAATAGGGCTGCCACATGTGATGTGGTATGTCGTGATGTATTGGTTGCTATACTCTATATTTGTTATAACTCACCACATGTTGGGGTGTGTATGTATATGTGGTGGTGTATGTATTGTTTGTTATATGTAGTATGTACGATATGTGTGGTGTGTATATGTATGTATGTATGTATGTGTTTATATGCATATATTAATTATTATATATAATATATATATATATATATATATATATAATTATATATATATTATGTGTGTAATATATTTTATTATTTTTTGTACTCCATACAAATACCTCATTTTTTCCATACCACCGGACCGTAAGCTGTTGGCAATACGTAGTATTGTCAGGCCAATAAAATACACTTTCAAATTTACAAACGTGTCCTAAGGTATTTACTTAATACGTTTGCATTGTATCAGATTGAAAAAACCAGCTTAACTCAAATTATTAATTATAGTGTACCTATCACTATGTGTAATTTGTCTAGTAATGGTATTCACGAGAATGGTCCCATGGGGAAGAATAGTTCCGCTCCAAATCCCTGGGATTTCTAAGTAGTAATAATCGCGGAAATACTATATAAAAGCCATTAATTACTCTATTATTACTCTATTAAATGAACTATTATATGATATATAAATGGCAGAAATAATCCCCAAAAAACGCAAAGTTGTGCGAAAACAGGTGCTCTGGGTTATGCTCATATATAAAAATCTATACAATCACCAGAAAACAGAGCGAGGAAACATTATATTTTATATAGGTGGTCGTATCGATATTCAGAGGAAGTTACGATTTTGTTCACACATCATCATTGATCTCCATGGGGTACGAACGATCGAGGACACAGTCCAGGAGTTCATAAATTAACTATACACACTGATACTAGGAGGGATATAAATAATAAGATAATTCTTTCTTCATACGACGCAAACCAATGGCTGACTTTTTAACACATTATACAGTTGCTTGGTCAACAAAAAATGAAAAAATAAGAGAAATATTCATATCTAAGTGATCAGCAAATTCAAACAAGGAGGCTCAGGTCCACATCGCTCACCTGAGTTACCTTGCCCTTTTCAGCATGATTTCAAAAAGAATTTTCATTAATCTTTTTTCTTGTGAAAATTTTATCCATATTGGTTTGCAAACGATCACACCCAACAACTAAACTGCATTGACATAAACACAGGTAATGTCTCAGACACCATATGGACCGAACCCACTTGCTTATTCTGAATAAAGCCAGGGTCCCCAAAGGTCATACATATTTATAAAATGGAAAGATTCTTTGCCATAAGACTATATGAAAGCTCTATCTTAAAAATAGTTCAAAGATATAATTGAACTTATGTAAATACTAATTTTTTTGCAAATGTCGGGTTATCCTTCCCTTTTGGATGGGGGCCTGGCCTTAATTTGAGCAAACTTGAAACACCCTTCAGCAGAGGAATGATTAATACCAAGTTTCCTTAAAATTGAAACCAAGGTGGAATCTGGAGACCAAAAATTTAATGCACATTTTTGATTCCCCTATTGTGGGCCCGCCAACCTACCCCAGGTATAATCTGAATCAAATTTGCATCTACTTACCTTTATTATCAGGAAATCGTTTTGGGAAAAATAATGTTTCTTCTTCTTGGCCCACATGGTTTCTTGAGAAGAAGTTTAAAAGATTTTTCCTATAAACTTCTTGACCCGCCCTATTGTGGCCTCCGTACCTTCGGAGGTTCATGATTTTGTAAACAAACTTAAATCTCCCACTAATCAGGAGCTTTCATTAAAGAGGATTTTTTCCTTATATATTCACGTGTTAAAATTTTGATCCCCTCTTTGTGGGCCCTCATCGTAACCCCCGGGGGTCATGATTTTGAATAAACTTGAATCTCCACTATAATCAGGAAGTTCCAATATAAATTTAGCTTTTTCGCTGTCCCAGTGGGGTTCTTTGGAAGAAGAAATTTATAAAGATTTCCGCTATATATTCATATGTAAGAAAAAACGTTTGAACCCTATTGTGGACCACCGTACCTCCGGGGGGTCATGATTTTAACAAAACTTTGAATTCGCATATATCAGGAAGCTTTTCTATTAAAATTTCAGCTTTTTCCCCTGGCCCAGTGGGGGTATTTAAAGATTTTCCCTATATATTCATTATGTAACTTTGATCCCCTTTGTGGCTCGCGCCACCTAACCCCCGGGGGGTTCCATGAATTTGAACAAAACTTGGAAATTTTCACTATAATAAGGAAGCTTTCATAATAAATTTAAACTTTTCTTTCTGGGCCCAGTGGGTGCTTGAGAAGAGAATTTTTAAAGATTGTCCCTATATCATTATGTAAAAACTTTTGATCCTATTTGTGGGCCCCACCGTACCCCCCGGGGTCCATGATTTTTGAACAAACTGAATCTCCACTATTCAGGGAGCTTTCATAAAAAATTGGTCGCATTTCTGGGCCCTAGTGGTTGCTTGAGAAGAAGGATTTTTTTAAAATGACACCAACCAGCTATTTGATTTTTGTGGATTATCTCCCCCTTTGAAGGGGGCCCCCAGTCCGTTTATTTGAACAAACTTGAAATTCTCCTTTACCCAGAAGATTTGTTACCAGTTTGGTTAATTTTGGGCCCAGTGGTTCTTCCTTTGAGAAAGAAAAGTTTGGAAAGTGGTGAAAAAAAGTTAACCAGACCAGAACGACGGGACAACAGGTGTCAGAAAAGCTCTCAACTTGGAAACCTGTTCACCGTGGAGCTTAAAAACTTTACTGTCAAACTCCATTCTGATTCCTACACCAGCAAGTATCTGAAAGTTGATTTTAAGCAATGCTTGGGGATCCTCATTGGACAAATATCCATTGTACGTTGGCAATCCAGATCTTCTAACAGTATGTTGGAATTTTTTCGCCCCCCAATGGGGCAACGAATTGTGCTTCCTTATTAGCTGGCCTAGTTTATATCTCCAAGAGGGGACGGTTAAAACACATACAATCAAAATCGGTCATTTTCGGATATATTGACAACGTTTAATCTATTAAATATAATATGAATTTTCCTTCCATATGTCGATAACAAATATAATCATATACGTACCCAATTTTTATGCACCAGAAATCGCAATTTCGTACAAATAATGTTCTTCAGTGATTATATCAATAGGACACCGCGAGGTTTCCAATGTCTGCTTCCGTAACAATGTACTTGGAATTTGACTTAATTTATTGTTTTAACGTCCCACTCCGAGAATTTTGCACAAATGGAGAACTTCTCACCAATCCGATTGAGGGTGCAAGTTAGGCCTATGCTCGGCATGTTCATGACCTTTGGAGCCAAGGGAAGGATCTTATCCGAGTGCCCAAATCATGCCTTGTTGACCACGGGGGCCTCGGTTTTTTTCTCTGGTCTCATTCGCCGAAAGGACCATGTCCCGGCCTCTTACGACACGATGGGGCAATGCTGGGGTCCTATTTCATAATCGTACTTGTATTTTTTTAATGAAACATGACATTTAACGGCACTAAAACAACATTGTAAATCTTAGCAGACCCGAGTTTTTGAAGCTTGTCAACCTATGACCAACTCCTTCATTAAAAAGATTGCGGACATTTAGACACATTGGGTCACACATTGCTTTGTTAAAATGTTTTGTTTCGAAGAAATGCAAAATTTAAATCATTGTAATGAAGGATTTTAACAATCGGTAGCCAGACCACAAATACCCCCTGCCCCTGACCAGTGGTTGTCTGGGGGATGTAATTGATTGATTGGAATTATTTACTATTTTACGGTCCCCCCACTCGAGAATATTTCAACTCATATGGAGACGTCCCATTGCGGTGAAGGGCTGGCAAAATTTTAGGGGTACCTAATGCCCCGTAACTCAGGGGGCCCTCGGGTTTTTTTTTCCCGGTCCTCATCCGAATGACCGTCTCATTTCAGTCGCCTCTTACTTACGACCGTAAGGGGATGGCTGGGTTAGAAGTTTGGGTTACGCGAACGAAAAAACGTACCGCGGGATACGGTAATATTTGTGAAAAATCCGCCGGTACGTACCACGGTATACTGCAAGATTTTAATCTTTAAGTAAAATAATTATATTATTATGGTTTTGTAGGCCCTGTGTCTATTGCAATATAAATCAGCCGTTTTCCTCCAATGGTTAAATAAAAGGGAAAGTAATCCTTATTCAAACTTCATTTTGAAATCATGAAACACAACAAAAGTTTTTAATTTTGAAACATAAAAATCACGTAAAATAATCTTATACAATACTATACAGCAGTTTGTTTCCGGCATCTTGGTCTAGATCCTTTGGAAGTTTTATTCGGGGTTGGTCCTAAACGGGGAAATTGGTTATTCGACATGGGTTAATTGATTGGATTGATTTTATTTATAGTTTTTACGTCCCACTCGAAGAAATATTGTTCACTCATATGAATGGAGACGTCCACCATTTGGCCCCGTTGAAGGGCTGCAAATTTTAGGCCCCTATGCTCGGCCACTCAGGGCCCTTTGGGAGCAGGGCAGGGATCCTTTTTTCGTGCCCACAACCTGGGCTGGTGACACGGACCCAGTCGGTTTTTTCCCGGTCTCATCCGATGACCGGCCCATTTTCAGGGCTCCGGCCCTCATCTATATCACACACGCACCACGCCGCCAAACGACGACGAGCACTAGGCTTGGGACTATTCTAACCCGATCCTCACGAGACAGGTCCCGACAGGGGTAAACATTCAACATAAAATATTTATAATCTACCTGATATTAAATACGATACACACTCAACTTCCTTGACATTATATAATATCTATTCCATTGGATATTCTTTTTTATTTTGGGTATGCTTTCTTTATCATAATAATAATTTTATTTTGTTTTTACAGCATGGTACTTCAACGTGTTCCACCTTAGAGGGCTTATGTACTGTTATTAGTCAAAGAGCAATACAATGGACCAGGCCCCCTATCATTTGTGCTCCTTGCCTTTGTTTAAATTTTAACATTTTTTGCTAAGAAGCTTATTGGGACTTGAAATATACCGGTATTTGACTTTTGTACCGCGCTTAACTTTTATTTCCAGTTTTGAGTAAGATGTCCAGAGGTTATTCACAGTTCGATTAAATTCTCAAATTTGAATGTTGTAATTCCTATATAATTCTTAAATGTTTGAATTGATGTGAGCATTTATTTCTCAAAATTTTTTCCTGTTTTATTTAGCTTACATTTTTATCGTTTAATCTTGACATTCTATTCGTTTTCCTTTCCGTTTCCGCGTTTTTTCGCAACACTTTGAAATAGTTAATTCTTTCCGAATTCCACCTGGTCAAATACATGTCTTTTAATGAAAATGTCCTTGTTGAAATCACAAGTTCTGTATCTATTCATTGCCCAAATCCCCATTTTGGTCAAAATAGTTCCCAATGAAAATACATGAGAACCATTGGAAAGTGAGCATGTTAGCAATCAGCGGATAAACAGTCATTCGATTTCCTCATCAATTAATCTAGTTGGAAGGAAAATTTCCCTAATATAAACACCTGCTGACAACTACGTCGTATATACTGGAGTACTCTACCCACCAGGGGAATTTGTTTTTAGAGTAGTTTGCCCAGACTGTTTAACATGTTGTACCTGAATGAATCTTTTTCGTTACAAGGCGCTTATTTTTCCACCACAAGTTTAACGTAAGACTTTGTTGTATCAAATGTTAAGTTGTTATTCCATACATGTTAAAGTTACAAGATCTCAAATTTAAAAAAAAAAGTAATAAAATGTTATGTGTTTAAGGAACGAACCAAATTGCCCTTTCCAGAAATGCGAATGATGATTTCGTGAGGGGTTTCGAATGGATTACGGGAGGTGGTGATTGGTAGTTACTCTAATATTGGTATTTGAACATCAGTTTGAAAGAGTATGTTTACATTAATACCGCAAAACCAAGCTGTTGGGGTTATATAGGAATCACCTGTCTGTCTGTGCAGCTTTCGTGTCCGGGCCCATAAGTTCTTTTGGGGGTTAACCACTATCATATGTCCGTGGCGGAATCCCAGGATTTGGTTCCGACCAGGGGGGGGGGGGGGTTTTAAATTGAAAAAGAGCCCATAAGCCTTAAAGGGTCCTGGGATGAAGTCCAAAGTGCAGGGCCCGTAACCGAATTTCCATTGGGGGGGGGTGCACAAGACCCAAGGTAAAGGGGTGTGGGGAACGTTTAAAGGCCCCTGATGGTCCAACTTTAGGCCCTTGGTTTAGGGGTTGTCCCCAGGGGCGAAAGCCCCCGGAAGGGCCCGGAGAAGAAGTTTAGCATTTTTATAGGGTTTTAAGGAAGGCCCCAGAAAGGTCAGGGACGGTTCCCTGAATAAGAGGCATTCCTGGGGCTCCACCCCCGGAGCCCTTGAGGTTTTTAAGCATTTCAGTTGTGCCTGGGGTCCACTTTGGCCCTCCAGTTGAGTCCCAGGATGGGCCCTGGTAGAATGGGGGAAGCCCCTGGAGCCTTAAGATTTTTATGGCATTTTTTCATTTAAAAATGGCGGGGGTGTCCATGCACTCAGTGCACCCCCCTGGTTACGGCCTTGGAAGTGGGGGCCCCCAGGGTGCGAAGGCCCCCGGAAAGAAGCTCCTCGGGTTTTAGAGCTTTTAAGTTTATTTTTAGAAGATTTAATTTTAGCTTATAGTATTTTGTATAATAATTGTTTTTAGTCCACAACGGGGGGGGGGGGGGGGGCCTGGCTGGCCCCCCTCTAAATCGCAACGCTGAATTTTGGCACATATGTGTAATCAACCTATGAGATGAAATTGTCCGCGTATAATCATGAATTCTCGCATCACCTTTGAACCTTGACCCCAGGGCCAAATAAAAAAAATTACACATGCATTTCGGTGGGTCCCGAGCCGCCATAATCGGTCTTTGTTTCCTTCTTTGCATAGGCCCAATTTGTATTTGGGGTTAAAAGGGGTCTTTGTCCGTCCCCTGGGGTACGCCATTTTAATGTACCAGGTTTTACTTTTTTTTTTTTTTTTTAATTAATTAAGAAGTTTGATTGATTATATTTTGTTTTACGTCCCCACCGGAGATAATTTCACACATATTGGAGACCGTCCCATTACCGGTGAAGAGCTGCAAAATTTAGTCCTATCCTCGACTTCAGGGACCTTTGAGCGAGGGAGGGATCTTTTTCGCGTGCCACCTGCTGTGGCACGGGCCCCTTCGGGTTTTTTTCCAAGTCTCAATCCCGACTGATTTTTATTGTTTTTAAACCGTCCACACCGAAGAAATATTGTCCACTCATATGGAGACCGTCCACCATAAATGGTTAAGGGCTTGCAAAAGTTAGGCCTATGCCCTTCCGACACTCAGGGCTTTGCGCAGGGGAGGAACTTTTTCGTGTCACACTGCTTGTGAACCCACGGGACTTCGGTTTTTTTTCCCAGGTCCTCATCCGAATGAACCCGCCCCATCCAGTCCTCTTAGAACCGCAAGGGTGGTGCTGAAGGACATATTCTAACCCGGATCCCCAGACGGGGCGGTTTTAATTTTGTATTAGAATGGATTACCGCTCCCCTGGGTACTTACCGATGGTACATAATATTATAATCGTCCCCTGGTAAGGAGGAAACAATAAGTCGTACCTAGGAATTTCCGAGTGGAGGAACACCCTGCGACCCGAGATTTGGCCCAGCTTGATGCACGTGTGGCCTCCGGTAATGAAAATGAACAAATGGATTTATTTGGCACAAGCACAATAACAATACAGATTATACTAGGAACAACAATATTCAACATACAGTGAATTTGAATGCATGAAATATGGCACCCGAGAATACTCATATTTGTTTAATAATTACACTGCATAAATGTTGGTCATATATAATAGGTACATCTGTACATAGGGAAAAGTTATGAAGTCCATAATAACACATCATATAATTAGGATAGTTTCATAGAAATTCTAATGCAAACTTATGTTAGACATATTGGATCCTTTTTGGTCTTTAACAAGTCTTTCCTATAATTTAGACACAGAAACCCATTTCGGAAACTATTATGGACTTGGAATTCTCAGTATTAACCTTTGACCTAATTATTGGTCCATCATTGATCAGTTTATAATCAAAAGTTATGTAACCTAGAAATATTTATTTGTAGGAGGGAAAGTACCATAGAGGCTGTAAGCACAACAAATATGTAAGCGTTGGCGCGTTCAAGAATTCAACATGTGTTGACCCTGAAACCGAGATATATTATAATTTAAAAATCGTACCCCAGCCCGGAAAAGTTAACCAAAGACGATTTATCTTCACCCGGAACATTTTTAAACATTTCTAAATAGTACCAGGGGTACAATGGAATATTTCCCAGGACGACAACGGATCCCTTCCGCTGTAGTTTGGCAATATGGATTACACTGACCATGAAATCCGAGCTATGTCGTGGTACTCATTTGGCTCCCGTTACGTTGCATTAAGATTATGTGTCCAACCCATAACTTTCGTTTTTTGTATCCCCCACACCCCCCGCCCAAGAGAAGTTGGGTGGGGGGGGGGGGGGGCTTATACTGAGGAATCCGGGTTGTCCGGTCTCCGTCCGTCCTGTAGACGCATGGTTTTCGGGATCATGCTAAGCAAGTTTGCTTATCTACTGTTACCATCCTACAAGTAGAAGCTATTGCACCTATGGACTCCCCATGGGACGAAAAATGTTCCTCAATTGATTTTTGTGGGTCAAAAAGGTCAAGCACATGGTCCAATTGAAGTGCAAATGGTTTTCGGGCTTATAAGTGTTATAGTTTTCCTCTTAAGAGTCCCTATTGCACATATGACCTACCCATGGGAAGCGAAGAATGTTCACCTATCGGCATTTTGGGGTCAGAAAGAGGTAAGCACAACTGGTAAAGTGAAGTACGCAAAAAACTGGTTTTCCGGGCTCTAAAGTTTATCCTTTTCCACCTAGAACAGTCACCATATGCTATCATATGGACTATTATGGGATGAAGATGTTCCCTATTGATTTTAGGTCATTAGTCAAGCACACTGGGGACAATGAGCTAGCCAAATGGTTTCACGGGCTATTACAGTGTGTTATCTTTCCCACCTAAAGAGATCACCCATATCATACTATGGACTATCACTTGGATGAATTGATTCTTCCCTAATTAATGTTATGGTCAAAAAAGGTCAACGGATGGAATGGAGTTTCAATGTGATTTTATGTAGGCCTTGTAGAGCATTATCATCTTCAACCTAGAATCGTGCCATGTCCCATACAGAAATGAAACTGTCCCTACTAGGTGCAAGGATGTTTTCCTATTGAATTTGGATTCCCAAGGGTCGAAGCTTCTGGACATAAAGGTTAAGCAATATAATTTTATTATCAAATTCCTTGGAACAGTCACAAATACCCCTTGGGAAGATTGGGGTAAGCGGGGGGGTATCCTTAGTGGGAGTGAGCATTGCTCACAGTACCTCTTGTTTGACAAAGGGATACCATTTCTAGCATATATGTATGGGAGGATATGTCGCATACATTCACGACCTATATATGACCTTGATCTTAAGGTCAAAGGTATAAATTTTCTAACATGGTTTATATTTGGCACGTAGGTGTATCATTGTCACGTACATTTATGACCACTATTACCTTGATCTCAAGGTCAGACTTGACGGTTTCTTAACATGGATTCTGTCCGGGCCATCTGTTCAAATTTCAGTGACTCAAGTAAGCCAAAAATATGGGGGGGAGGGGGCTTTCACCGGTATTGGTGACGTCTCCATTTGGGTGAAATATTCTCGGGTGGGACGTAAAACAAGAAATAATCAATCCTCGTTACGAGATGAACGCTCTACGAGTTGGCTACAGCTACCGGTACATACATGTAACTGAGTGTAAAGCCCTATTTACACGATATGTTTTGTCAGATGTGACTTCACATATGACTTTACATCTGACTTCATATCTGACTTCGTAGTTCCATTTACTTGGTATGATTTAGTAAAACCATCTGACTTGACAGACGGAATAGAGCATGTTTCTATTCGATCTGACTCCATCTGACTTCATATCTGTCTTATGATTTTCCTATTTACACGGTATGATTTGTCAGATGTGGCGAGTCACATCTGACAAATCATATCGTGTAAATAGGGCTTAAGAAACACACTGTCCTGAACGGTCACCCGAGTATCGCACATCAAAATTAAGTGTATAATGCGTCTTGATTGCTTTCCATTAAAAAGCCCATGGTTAAAGCCGTTTTTCACCAACTGATCTTTTGACAGAACGAGTGTTCCGTTACCTGATTCAGACTATGGGCTACACGGCGGTAACCGGTCAACGGGGTATGCTTTTACTCCTCCTAGGCACCTTGATCCCACCTCGTTGGTGATGTCCAAGGGTGCCATGATCTTTTTTTATTATTTACTATTTGGTACTTACGAGATGATCCCAACTGTTCGTTACCTTTGCCTTTGACAT
>CAJDSM010095789.1:300-13703 GCA_903981925.1 Ostrea lurida
ATGTGTAAACAACTATATCCTCTGTCACCACAGATTAAGCAGTAATGAGTATCTTGTGATCGCCCATCATTGTAACGACAAATCCTTGGTCAACCCATCATGTAAGTTTACTAGCATTATATCTTGCACCATCATGTAGCAATACCTATTACCTTCTGCACCAACATTTTAGCAGTAATTTATTATGTCACCCACATGGTAAGCATACAAAGTTACCCTTCATCCCATGTACAGTATAGAACTCGTTCACTTATCACGTGTAACAGGAAGGTTACCTTTCACCCTACATGTTTTCTACTTCAACCTTCTCATATGACATATTTACTGCTATTAATCTCATGTAAATGAGACCATGTGTCCTATTATACCTACAAACCACAACATACCTCCACTTTGCTTTTTGTAAAAAGATACTCGGATTCAAATAATTTAATCTATGGATTATACTCAACAACAACTCATATTTCAAAACTATTTCAAGCAACGCAAAATACAAAGCTATAATAGGAGGTGAAAAAATAGTTTTATGAATTATTAAATTCACAATATATAAAACATACTAATTAGATATTCATATAAAGATCTATTTGTTCAATATTTCATAAATTCTTTTCATAAATTACCTAAATAGGCAATTATCCTGGATATAACTAAGTTAATTATTCAAACAGGCAGATAACTTAATGACTCATTATTAAAAACCAATTGCATTCATAATTGAACAAAGCGTAACTTATAAAAAATTAAATAAATTAATACAACAATGTTGCCACTCATCATAACCCTCAAAATTATTTTAACAGAGAACAAAAACTCATAAAATCATCAAATATAAAAAAACCCCATTCTAAAATTTCTATCCAAGTAACAATAAAAATACATTTGCCAATCAGCAATACAAACACTATAAAAAGATTAAAAATCCATAAAAGGAACATTACAAAAGGAACAGAAAACTAACCAATATTTTTCAGAATTTATCATAAATTAATGCATTTTTTACTCAATTCTAATATGAACAGAAAATTTACACGATAATATTAATTTAGACGAATTTAAGCAACACAACTTCACATACAATAATTATGCCATTCCCATGTATTTATCAACAATGTATACGGAATCTCTTATCATAACTAATGGCCAAAAAAAACCAATATCAGATTTAAATTCTAAGTACTACTGTTCAATTTTAAATATTATGCTTTTCACAATATAACAATTCTCTGATAAAATATCTCATATTCAATAATGGAAACAAATTACCTTTTAGAATAAACTGGTATCAACATCTAAAATCAATAAATGTATCCATCTAAGAGTATCTACACCAAAGCCTCAATATAATGACGTTGTATCCATGCGTCAAAACTTAGAATCTCTATATAAGTGTTGTACAAGAATAACAACATTCCATATATTCTTTCACATATTCCTTGCAGGCTAAGATAAATCGTTTATTTTAAATGTGAGTATACAAAATGTCACAATTATGAACAATTCTATTTATAAAATAGCTACTGAAAGTGTTCAGTTGATCATAAAATAGTATCATAAATCCAGCATAAAACATATAATTTACTATGAAAGAAACATGTATAATGCCCTCTATCTTGAGAATTGAGGATTATTGATATGTATAGCAACTCTATCGATTGCTTGACGATTTGGAGAAAGATCATATGTATATAAACACTTAGTTATCGTCAAGAGTTTGGAAATTAGGTCAATCTGTGTATCAATCCATCGTATTTCACGAGCCTTGGAAAATAAATCTGTTAACAACCCTTTTCGTTATCCACGAGTTTGGGAGAATAAATAACATACCTTTTGGTATACTCACGAGTTGGGAAATGTGTCATCTATGTACAACCCTCATCGTAATATCAGAGTTTGAAATAAAAAGTATGTTATTAAAACCCATTTCTTACTACAGAGACTAGGCAAAATAATAATATGCAAAACAATCCTTTCTTAATTCACAATCTGGAAGATAAAGTATGCAAAAACCCCATTCGTACTCACAATTTTGGAATAAATAAAATATAATAAGGCAAACAAACCACTTTACGATATTTAAACAATCTGAGATAAAAATAAAGTATAACCATTCCTAATTTACGAGTTGGAGAAAAAAACATAATATGGATTAAAACAACCCCTTTCATCTCCGAGTCTGGATAAAAATCAACTAGATTCAAAACCCCTTCTATTCACAAATATTGAAAAATTATAAACAACCCTTTCTATCACAAATTTTAAAATAAATATAATATGGTATTAAACTAACAAACCCCTTCCTCTATTCAACAGCTGTGAAATAAAAATAAGCAACTCCTTCTATCATCGCGAGCTCTATAAATAATATTATATACAACCCTCTGCTTTTCACAGATATGGCACAATAAATACATACTGTATACACCTCTACTACAAAATAAAACAAAAAAAAGGGAAGAATAATTAATAAGAAAAAAAGAAAATAAATAGCAAACCCCCATCGTAATCATCACATGGGAAAAAATAATATCAAAACAACCCCAGAATTTCGGTCATTACAGACATCCTGAGATAAATAACATGCTATATAAACCCTTTTCGTATTTCACGAGTTCGGGAAGGAAATAAAAATATGTATAAACAACCCATTTCGGTTTTCCACAAAATTGGATAAATAATAAACCCATTCGTTATTTCACCACTAATGGGGTAAAATAAATAGAATGCATAACAACCCCTTCGTATCTCAGTTTGAATAAATATATGCAAAACAACACCCTTCGATTTAACGTTCTGATTAATTAAGCATGTAAACAACCCTTCTATTTCACGAGCTGGGAATAAATATAAAACAAACCTTTCTATTTCCATTTTGGAAATAAATAAATGTTACCCATGATCGATTCCGACTTTGGTAAACTAAATATGCATAACAACCTTTCTATTCAAGACGATTTGGAATAAAATAATCAACACCCTCGTATCTCACGAGTCTGGGAAATAAATAATATGTATAACAACTTTTGTATCTCACGAGTCTGGGGAATTAATCATCTATGTACCAACACCTTTCGTGCCTCACGAGTTTTGGTAATTGATCATCTGTGTATTAACCCCTTTCGTATCTCCCGAGTCTGGGAAATTAATCATCTATGTATCAACCCCTTTCGTATTTCACGAGTTTGGGAAATTAATCTTCTATGTATCAACCCCTTTTGTATCTCACGAGTCTGGGAAATTAATCATATATGTATCAACCCCTTTCATATCTCACGAGTTTGGGAAATATCATGTTGTTCTCTTCATAAAGTGTTATGCTTTGTGTTTCCATTGCAAATTGGCAATTTCATTAAACTTTAAGGAACCAATATAAGAAATCCGCCGTTGAAGAGTCACCTTATCTGTCTAGTATAGTTCCATTACCTTATACTGGTATGTTATTGTATGTCATTTACATCACACATAGGGTATGTTAATTATTGCAGATCAGTCGTTTTCTTTTATCTGCCATGTTACTACTGAAAATTTACTACTGCTTTTAAGTCATGTTTTATGGATTGTACATGTCATTCATAGAAATGGTTTGATTTTTCAATACTCAATAATTCTATTTTTCATGTAAATTCACCGTCAAGGTAAAAAAGATTGTATAACGATAACTTCCTTCCAGAATAAAATTTTATATTTATCATCAATATTCTGCTTACGTTGTGATTTTCCTGTTGTTTCCAACTTTTATGACTTAAGCTACCTCATATATTATAAAGGATATATAAAAATTCCGAGGTGTAGTTAAAACAATGTAGTGTGCAGAACAATCTGAGTCAGATTCTAAAGAGTGCTAAAAAATAAAAAAAAATAAAAATTTTAAAATTTAAAAGAATTAAAATGAGTTCAAATGATTCACTTACGTAATTGTCTGGTAAAAATAACAATTTTATGGACTAATCTATATTTATTTCCAAATCTAAAACACTTATGATCTTTAAATTATGTTCTACTAATTTTTGGCTTCGTTAACAAAAATTCAAATTGCTGTATAAGTTCGTTCCTGTTGTTACTATTGAGGAACATACAGTCATATCTGAGTTGCAAAATATCAATCATGTGTCTCTTTTATTATATTCGAAAGGAAAAAGATGATTTGGGATGAGAAAAAAATGTCCACTAAAATGAGTGATATTATTCCTTTAGTAATTGTTAATGATAAATGTAAAATGGCGAAGTGACAAAGATATAATTGTACATATGCGTCTTTGACTACACTTGAGCAGAATTTTAAATCAAATCACCAAATTTTGTATATTGATATTTGCATTATTATCCAAATCAATTTCTGATTGTAGCATATTCGCAGATATTATTTCTTTTTCCATACGCTTAAACATGGATTAGGAATATCGCATAAATTCTAGTTACATTCAAATTTAATAAAATGTCTTGGGTTGATAGATTACCTTGTCAATTGATCAAAATGAAAAATATAAGCTAAAACAATAATACCTTAATTCCATAACTTTAGATTCTCTGTAGTCATCGTTATTTTTCATTTGCTTGTTTTTCAGAAAACCGTCATAAATTGAAATGCTAAAAACATAATGACCACAAAGACAAAATATATCCTTACTACAGATTGTTTCCAAACTTAACTATTTGCAGTTTTGTAATCACGTCCCCACAATGGATGCATCTGTTGATCATCCGGGTACATGTTTCGCATAGCATGTGGCCACATTTGGTGATCACGTGGGTTACATCAGTCAGATTGCAGCTTTTACAGACCAGCAAACGCCGCATCTCCTCATTTTCTCGTTGTATTTCCCTTGGATCTACGATAAAAAAAGAAAATATATACCAGTAACAACAATTTTAGGTTGATTTAATTTATATCAAATATTTCCTCATATCTGAGAATTGCGAGGGAAATACTTTCAATTTCACTTAAATAAGCGTATGATCCACATGCGTCTATGTGTCGCAATTAATCCGATGCGCAAAATCGTGTTCTGCATATAAGTTTGTGAATAGATATTACTAACAAACAAGTCGAGATGATACGAGTTTAAACACTCAAGTAAAAGTCAGCATCTGAAAATTCAAAATAACAATCTACCTTGCCAGTGCAACATGTCATTGGGTCGAATGATATCTGACGTGTTTCAGAGCAATTGATAATATGTTTTGATTACGGATTAGCACATTCACCTGATCTAGATATTGGGTTCATGATTGATGTGACTGGTCGACAGGAGGCTTGCCTATCCTTGGTACCTGATCTTATCTGTTATTAAGAGGCCTGTGTGTTCCCCAAACTCTTAACTTGTAATTCCTTGTGGGCATTATAAGATTCGTTACCGTGACTTTTTCAGATTATTATTCAGATTTTTAACTCTCTGAAAATTTCTAGTACTGAGGAAAACGTGACTACCGGTACATCCATAATAAAAATTGGCGAAGTAAAGAATGTTTTAAACGTAACCATAATCCCAAAAACATATATACAAAGTCGAGTGTAGGACACCACGGACCTCCGACAAAAGCGAAGGCAGATCAAGTGCCTTGGAGAAGTAAGCATCAGGAAATACCTTGCGGTACTGCCTCGTTCTGCTGATTATCTGCATAAACGGGTTTCTTCAAACTTTCATGAGGTAAGTTACTTTCCCGTCTCAAATCTTCAATTTCATCCAGAAGCCATTCATCCGTTATTTCATGACCTTGACCTGCAATAAAGCATCAACTTTGAATACTTTTCGAAAGCGGGCATGAGCATTGCAATCATGTCTTAGGTTAGAAAGCATGCATTATATACCTTTATTAAAGTAAGTGTTCATGAAAAAAACTATTTTTGCACAGCTAACTTAGAGGGCCTTCTAAAACTAAAGTATGGCTAACACTGACTACTTTGTTTGCTTCTCGTTTGAGATTTTATTAATTAAATACTCTAAATGAAATGTTTATGGAAGGTATCCATTAATTCCCATATGCATTTGTGTTCTGGGGTAAATTGGCTACATTGCACTAGTGCTTTTGTCGGAGGCCCGTGTTGCCCTACACTCGATTTTGTATATAAATAGGCGAAGTAAACAATTTGTTAAACGTAATCATAGTCCCAAAAAACATATACATGTATACAAAATCAAGTGTTGGGCAACACGGACATCCGACAAAAGCAAAGGCAGGATCAGGTGCCTATATGTTTTTGGGATTATCATTACGTTTAACGTATTGTTAATTTTGCCAATTTATATGCTACCTGTCATTGATATGTACTACAAACGGCAATAAAATGATGAACTGATGTTCTTAAAAAGTTGAAAAGAAAGCCAATTGTAAGTTGTGGAGATGGATTTAATGCTAAGTATTGTACATATAATCACCACAATCACCTGCTTATGGTATGTATATCTCCACTATCACCTGCTTATGGTATGTATATCTCCACTATCACCTGCTTATGGTGTGTATATCTCCGAGTCGATTCGATGTACGAGGTAACCCGAGAAACGGCAGGAATGGAAGCAATAAGTAACATCATAAAGAAACAAAGGTGGACATGGCTGGGACATGTTTTAAGGATGGACAAGAACAGGCATACACGAATATCTCTCACTTGGACTCCTGGAGGCAAAAGAAAGGGAGTTAGACCAAAAGAAACGTGGCGAAGAACTGTGGAAAGAAAACGAAATGAGATTGGGTTAAGATCATGGAATGAAGCAACCAAAGTAGCGAAAGATAGACCAAAATGGAGGGGACTTGTTCACGGCCCTATTCTCCACAGGAAGAGAAGGAAATACTTCAAGGCATTGTACATATACAGTTATGAAAGGTAAAATTAGATTTTAATGTTGATCAAGTGATTGAGACAGGGTCTTCCTCTACAATGGATTCAAAAGATCATTGTCAAAATTACAGCAATCAAATATTTCTATAAACGCTTTAGCAACTGATAGACATGTACAAAGAAGTTATCTCAAAAAGGAATACCCTGGTATTAAGCATCAATTTGATGTTTGGCATTTAGCAAAAAGCATATGTAAGAAGCTAACTCATTTAAAGATTCCATATATACATGTATATATATTTAACTATATCCTCAAGAATACAGACATTTTTGGGTTTCCCTATAGAAAAAAGCATGAAGTAGAATTTGTTCTCCATTGAATACAATTGATTTAACAATTCCTTGCCCTTGCCATATGCACTTTTAGTGTATCATAAACTCATACCTATATTTAGCTGGTCACATGACTCAAAGCACGTGATAATTCAATTTTATTACCACAATAAATATATCAGTTGTGTTTAATTTTTAATTTGTCAATCAAACATGTGCATTTGTATAGAACGTTGATTCATAGCACTTTTATTAATGCAGGCTTCCTTAACGCCGCTGATAAATGAATAAAACCAATCAAAATTCTGAGATGAAACAAATTAATTCTGGTTCTAGCTAAAAAAAACTTAGGCCAAATATGAGGTCAGGCAAACATTTGGGATGGACCCGAATTCGACATCAATATTGGAGGCCAACTTTGAGGCAGGGTTTTATAGTATGCAGAGGTGTACGATAAACAGACAGCATGTAAACTAGTAATTTCTTGCCAGTTGCGCCATCTGTAGATAATTTCTACTTTAAACGATTTAATTGATATGTCAATCCCTATAAAACAAAAGCCATTAACGAGTTTGTTAAAACTTTGAAACTTATATATCATAAATCAATGAAATTGGTGGCAGACATCACTGCAATGTGGGCATTTACAAATATTATATATTTGTTCAACCTTTGTAAAATTGAAACCAATAATAAATCAATAAAATCAATCACAATTCTGAGAAGATTTACTACCGGGCAAACTTTTGAATCCAGGCCAAAATTTGATTCGGTGCCAAAATAGGCTCATCTTCGCTATCCAAGGGTTTTCGTCCAACTCCGCTCCCCATAAACCCTTGGGCGTATATGCCTTGCAAATTGCGGTCACATGTAACTGTCATGCTATACAGCCACGCTAAAGGAACGATAATTCCTGAATGAAAAATATAGCCATATGAAATAACGGCTTAATGTATCGCGTATATGTCGCAGCGTGTCAGGAAGCGGATCAAAGAGTGTTCTAATCAGTTGATAGACGTCTAAAAACTAGACCACATTCGGAATCGAAAAACTTTTTTAAAAACAATTTTCAAACAGCAAGGAATTCCCTAAGCTTTGTTGATAAACACATGATTGTTGTTGGGACTAAGACGGGGTATACGAAAACAGTCTGAGATGGGTGTACGTGAATTAAGTGACGGTTGGGCACTGCTTCAGAATATAAATGGAATGAACAGGTTGATGACTTAAAGTCTTGGTCTTTTCTCTGCTAGGCTATATTATCAACAGTCTTAGATTCATCGTTAATGAGTTCATTGCAGAAAAAATACAGTGGATAAATGTATTTACGTATATATAATTAGGAACCCATGCATGAAATTAAGATTTTATCCCTCGTAAAACTTCTATTCTTGTTTTCTTGTACTTAAAATGTGTCACATAAATTTGTTTTGGGAAAGTAAAGACGAGACACATATCGCATCAGCGGTTCATTAGACAAACAGTTTAAAAATCATTTAAACTGTGGAAATGGGGATTTCATTGGTCGTCGCCTACCGAAACTCGCCAAGTCAAAAGTGAACCGGCGTTTTGCAGTGCATATCGGCCAAGGGTTTTCGCCAAGGGTTTATGGGGAGCGGAGTGGACCAGAAACCCTTGGCTAGCGAAGATGAAATAGGCTAAAATTGGAGGCAGACCAACTTTGAGGCCAGGCCAGTCCAATCCTCAAGAAATGCAAAATATTTTATTTACCATTTTTCTCGTGGATGCGTTCAATTGCACTTCGAATTATTCTTGGTAAATACCCCTGTCTCAAAACATTTTGAGCAGCCTCACTCAACAAAGCATCATCCATCTCGCCCTAAAAGAAATTGTATGTAAGTTATTTATTATCCTATTTTGATAAATTCTATTGCCAATATATGTTGCATGAAAACATAAACATGGACTATGAATTATTTTCTGAATGAATGCATGTATTGCTGCATAAAACTCAACAATGAAAAATTTAACCAAGCTGGTAACAGTGGGTTAGCAATACTTACAGCCCATAAAGGAGAGAGGAGGTGTTAGACATTTATCTATGTGGCAGTATAAAACGCAACAAATTGGTTGACATTGACGTTCTGTTCTCTTAGTTTAAGGGTACACACTTCTGTATTGCATTAATTTGTATTGCACATGGTACAAATACAATGTACATATAAAATGGCGAAGTAACAAAGTATCAAACGTAATCATAGTCCAAAAAACACATACACAATCGAGTGTAGGGCAACACGGACCTTCGACAAAAGCGAAGGCAGGATCGGGTGCCATGGAGGAGTAAGCATCCTCTGCTGACCGGTCACACCCGCCGTGAGCCTGTAGTCGAAACAAAGTAAACGGGGTTACCCGTCGTCAAATCTAGTATGAAAATAACAGTCTAACAAAGGGTATGAAACAAATCAGTCAACATATGATTTAGTGATAATTTGTAATCGCAAACAAGGTCATTATAGCGACCGTAGAATTTGCGAAATGATGAGTTTAAACGAGATTTGTTATAACCCTGCAAAATCAACTTTTTGGTTAGTAGTTGGCCTACAAAAGGCCTATGAGCCACATCGCTTACACGAGTGACTTTGGTCATAGGTCAGCGGTGGAGATTTTGAAAAGAATTTTCATCAATCTTTATTCCTGTGAAAATTTCCATCCCATGTTGTTGCCAAAAGGATCACAACATAACTGAAAATGAATTCATATAACATAGGTATACCTCGACACCAATATAACACCACGCTGTTGTTCTAAATCCAAAAGTCATAAATCATGTTATAAAATGAAAGATCATGTCATAAGAAATCTATATGCATAAAATGAAATATCAATCTTAAATAGTTAAAAAAAATATTGACTGTCACATAATTTTTGCAATATTGTGATTATCTCCCCTTTGATTGGGTCAGGCCCTTCATTTAAACAATTTTGATTTCCCTTTACCCTAGAACGATTTGCACCAAGTTTGATTGAAATTGACCCTGTGGTTCTGGAGAAGAAATTGAAAATTGAATAGTTTGCAACAACGACGACAATAGCAGACAGCAGACAAATTTTGATCAGAAAATCTCACTTGAGCCTCTGGCTCAGGCGATCTAAAAAGGCTACAATTGATCAATCTCATAACTTCTAAAAATAAAATAAATGGATTGTGTTAGTGTGCCTCATCCCCGTGTCTGCTCTACTTTCACTTTAAATCAGCTTACTACCCTTAAAATCAATACAGCAGTAATTGATGTGCAAAGCATCATAGGCAGATTTATACTAAATGAGATTTCAATCCACAAATTATATCGTTCAGTCAGACGCTCGGCTGCTTCGGACTCCTGTTAAGATTTCACGACTTAGAGGAAAGCATAGTGCTTACTATGCTACCATTGTGTAGGACTTACATGAACTGGATGCATATAAAGTCACATTCAGATACGTAAGAATTAAAATATAATTCAATTGATCCTGATGAAAGTACGTGTTTATTACTATAGATTTTCAAACCTTCTCCCCTGTTTCATTAATGACAATAATGACACAATACATGTATGTAAGGTGGCATGCTTTTTGTAATAAGCAAAATTAAATTTTAATTTAGTGAAATTTACAAACCTTATGTAATGAATGTCAACTCGTCGACGTTCGTCCTTCGACAACCTAAAATATAAAAGGAAATACCAATTTACTAAAATAAATACACATCAGACTAAACAATAGCTATTTTTATCTATCTGAAATTTTCACTGATCTAAATTTAGATATTACCTCGATTGCTTCCTGATATGCACATGAATTGACTATGCAGGTAGAATTAGCTTGTTATCATACCAACATCATGGGCAAACTTTTATTCTTTTGATACGCATATACCAATGTATTCATTGCATCAATTGGTTGTATTATAATTCACAGAGTTAATCGTAATATCTTCTCTGGATGAGGCTGTCCACGATAAATTTAATTCATTGAGAGAGTTAAAACATTGTAGTATGGTAAACTTATTTTCACAACTCCAGGACGGTCAAATAACACAATAATTGTAAAAGGCCCGCGTACATACCCCCACCAAGCATTTTGCCATTCGTCATCGGGATCTTCACTGAATTTGCGATCTTGAGTATAAAAGTGAAGATAACGAACAGTGATAAAACGGAAAACAATTCAAAAGCTGGACAAACATAGACCCCTGGATTTGAAGCAATTTGTTATATTCCTAAGGACTATGTTCTGAATCTATTGGGTACACTGAAAATGAATTTCACATGATAAAGGTTCTCGTGTTACGGATTACTTTGTTTACGTGATCAAGATAAGCTACGGCTCACGGCGGGTGTGACTGGTTGGCAGGGGTTTTTAATTCCACCTAGACACATGATCCCACCCCTGTTGTGTCCAGGCGTCCATGTTTGCCCTACAATCACTTGCATTTTTCGTAGGATTTCTTGTTCGTTATCTTTACTTTACAGCATAAAAGATTACTAACAACAAAACGGCGAAGTTAACATCGTGTCAAACACAATCGAATCGGATCGAGTGTCTAAATATCTCCTCACATGGTACAGCATCACAGTTTTAAAAATACTGTGAAATGGCAAAATTTCGATCTTAGTTCATGTTGTCTTATTTACAGTCGAGAGTATATATTGCGATATAAAGATGAATATTATCAAAACGAATAAAGACTGAGTTCAAAGATACTTATTATTAGCATTTTGTAATTGGTACATCTATATATTTTGTGTCGAATTTGGAAATATGTGAGCATTTTTCAAAAGATGAATATCACATTTCGGTTATATCACATAGAACAAATTTTCAGTATCAATATTTCTTTTAGACAATGTAATTCTTAGATACCAGCGCATACTAAACAATGACAGTCTATTTTTTAACTGCAAGTGCGAAAATTGAAATGTTAATACAAAAGGCATCGTTTTAAACAATGTTCAATAAGCAAGTCTACACAACATCACGGTGATGCTCCTGCAATGCTCGTTGCTCTTATTTCAGATTGGTTTTAACTCTTCTTTTCACTGTGGACTCGCAGACTGGGCATGTCCGCATCGCTGGGCCACAGTCCGAGCAACAGACCAAGTGACCACATGGCATGAAGACGTACGACACGTGATTCTCAACGCACACTTTACACACGGTCAGGTCTCTAAGTTTTTTGTGTTCATCTCGCAGTTGCTCAATCTCTTGATAAACAGAAAGTACATCATTTACAGCAGAATTAAATACAGTATAATTATACTGGTAAAACAATTTAAAGTAAAACACGTTAAGATTAATTGTAGAATACATACCCAACATAGTATCCATTCGTCCACTTTCCACGATTCCAAAGCAAAAAATATCTTTATTTCCTCGCTTGCTAAATATAAATCATACGAACTCGTCTAATTTTAAATGCTGGAATTCCTCGTCACAGTATGAATAAACGACCTAGACACCAATGCTTGTTTTGAATGTAGAGGGCTGATTATTATTTATTGTTCATAACCATCTCTGTAAGTAAAAGATGTGTTGTATATGCAGATTAATGTAAAAAGGTGGTGTGTTATCTAGGGCATGCATACGTTGTGTATGATGATGATTCATGTATTTCAAATTAGGGCCCTCTTGGGCAATGTACATACATGATTGCTGATAATGCATATGATAGTTTTACAACATGTTTATGGTAGTAATGATAAAAAGAAAATAAAGAATAAAAAGGTCCAAAATGCATTGTGTATAAACAATGTACTGAACTGAATTATAACATGAGACCTTAGGAGCATGATAATGCTTCAGTATCACTTGTAGCTTGAAAAAACGATTGATTGTTTATTTATTTATTGATTATTCATTGTTTTACGTCCACCTCGGGAATATTTCAATCATTAAGAGACAACATCATTGTCAGTGAAGGGCTGCAAAATTTAGGCCTATGCTTGGCGCTTTTGGGCTTTGAGCAGGGAGGGAACTTTCTTGTACGACACCTGCTGTGACACGTGGCCTCAGTTTTCCCGGTCTTATCTAAATGATTGCCCCATTAAGTGGACTCTTACGACACACAAGAAGATGCTGAGGATATATCCTAACATGGCCTACGGGGTCTCTTAGTAAAAAGATGAATGAAATGATTATCAATGTGACAAAAAAAAAACCCCAGCAAATCAACCAAATAGACTCACAGTATTTCAACTTAAAACTATGAAATCTTAAATAGGATGCTATAAAAGTTTTCTATATGTAACGTTTATCTACAACATTCAGGAGAGAGAGAGACAGAGAG
>CAJDSM010095796.1:74-11724 GCA_903981925.1 Ostrea lurida
AGTCTTCGAGACATTATTGTCCCTCACAACATAGGTAAAACAAAAACGTCATGGTGTCTTAAAGAGGCCAGATCAATATTAGTAGTAAAAAATAAAAAACCTCGCTACTCATTACTGGACCGCCGACACCACACTCTGTCCGAGTACTGAGGATGTAAGAGAAAGAAAAAAGATTGTCTTAATATAAAAACACAGTAGGTATGAAAATTGAGTCATAAAACACTGAAAAGCTTAACATGTGGGGAGGAAAGTAACAATGCCATGTTGCTGACGCGTAACGAGACCCAGGTCTGCAAGCGAATTAGTCCTTCATATAACGATATCTAATTAATCGTGAAGAATGTAAATTACGGAACGAACTGTGATGAAGGACGACCACTCTTTTGCTTAGATTAAAGGCTCAAAAAATTTAATTTCAGCCAAACAAAAGGAATGGTTATTATTCAACTTGACTAATGTATTTTACACATAAAAGTGGCATCGAAGAACAGTCATACTAGTAGCATCACGCTGTATCATAAAACAACATTAAAAAAAAAAAATCCCGAACGTTTAGATGCTGAGTCCGGCTTCGATAATGATGTCTCATCGTCTTGTAGTACGCTGCAAAAATTTAGGATGTAAGCTCGGCATTTAGGGCATTTAAGCAGGGAAGGATATTTAGGACCATATTTGCTGTGAAAACTGTGTCCTCGGTTTCACGAATCAAACTTCTATGTATTGTGTTATTTCATATGCAGCACTACATAAGCCGGTGTGATTTTTAGCGCTAATTATGCTTATACTAACCCTCGGGGATGCGGGAATACTCTTATAGAAATATTTCCATTGTGGTGCAGAATACTTGTAATTGTGATAAAAATTTTATTACGAAACGTTTACTAGAAAAAAAACAACACGGGTCTTGTATTTTTCTAGAACAATTCCTTGGAATCATACTAGGCGAAGTCGGGTGACATGTAGATTGTAAATAAGATTGATAGTATCCATAGCAAGTTTCTGCAGTGTATCTACATTCCGACTGTGCTTAAGAATACTGTACACTGTTTGGCAAAACAAGGATTTTTCCTGCTGCTCGAGAATTATATCCTTTATCCTAATTTATATCAAGTATCCTAGGACTTATGACGCTTTGTAATCCAAGAATGTATTCGAAAGTTTAATGACTCGATTTATGGATACAGTATACGTTTTCTTTATCATTGGTTCTCAAGCCAGTAGTACTTAATTTGATAAGATTGGGAATGAATAGACGCGGACTTCCAACAAAAACTGATTGGATGCGTTTTATCAGGTTCTGTTGTTACATCATTATCGGTAGTTGGGCCGTATAGATGTTTCTCATAGATTCAAAACTACTGAACACAGTATCTCCTCCTCTCTCTTCTCTTATACTCGGTATACATACTCATTCTTCACGCTCTGCTGAGACAAGGAACTCGGTCTGTTACAATACGGCGTCTGGTTGCATCTCTCTAGATCTTCACTCTCCCATCCCTTCCTCCTCTTGTGGTGTGTCTATCTACTCTATCTTCTTCGTCTGGGATTGTAGTTTCAGAGGTAGCTTGGCAACAATCACTTCGGGAAACACTCACAATATCAAAATGGAAACATTCAAATAGTAGAGCGAGGATTTGTTTAAAGAATTTCTTGAAGAGGTTGTTAATTTATTCCGAACATTAGATAGTTATCGCCACAAGATGGGCGATTTAAGATTATGAGAATTTACAATATAGTCTTATGTGAATGAAATTTGCTTTCGCCGCAACAATCGAAATTTCCGTTAGATGAATCAGTTACGTCGCGTAGTGTTATTTAGCATGTTTTCCTTCCACTGCATTTTTTATCCAGTGGCCTTTCCTAAAGCTAGAGTGCTTAAGAATTCTCTGTTTGGTATCGAGTCTTGTGGTCTAGTATAAAACATCTGGGTAGAGTTCTTAGAAAAATAGAATCAGCATATCCAAAGCGCTGGGCAAAGCGATATATTCATGTAATTTGTAGGAAATATCCTCAAAACTATTTATTTGAGGCCATTGCTTTTCTTTCCCATTTTTAATATATGATATTGCGTTTAATAGATATTTAGATATTTAATCGCACCCGTTCAAGCGTACAGGCCAACCTACATTTTATGTAACAATACGATCATATCTAATGAAGCGTCGCCGCACCGAACCGTTTCACATTTCAAGAAAACGTTCAAGCGTTTGCGTTTCGCTGAAACGTTTAATAAAGGTTCTCGTTTACATGCAACGTTCACCGTTCCGGGCGAAGGTTTTTCATAGTTCGTGCAACGTTTAGGCGTTTCGTGCAGACGTCAGACGATTCGTTCAGAATCGTTTCGGTTTGTACCGTGCATAGTGGGGTAGTAGCAGCTTTAAAAGGGTCTGTTGTAGATGTCGGTATTACTATCCTTTAAATGAATTTAACACATAAATTTCCGTTCGCTCTTTGTGCAATTAATGGAAGATTCTGACTTTGACAGCCGTCCTGCTTCTAGACGACCAATATAGGTTATACGTCATCATTAGTATACATATTTGTATGATATAAAAAGGGAAATAACAGTAGTTGGCCATGAATGAGTTGCAAATGGTCGGCGGGCGTTGTGAATAAGCCCATGTCGCTGGAATTTGACAGGATTGTTCTGAATTCTACGATCTATCAAATTCAATTTTATAACGAATAAAAGATTTTCAATTATTGTATCAGTTCCAGCTTATTTTTGAATTATTTTCCTTCTGAAACAAACTTGTCGTCTGCGTAGATACATGGCTATCGCGGGAAAGAGTTTGACCGTGAGCAGAAAGAAATAATTATATTCTTGGTCAAACAACGGTTAATTAATGCTACAAATTCAGGAGTTTGACAACTTATAGTAGAAGCTGTTCAGAAATTTTGAAAAGAGTGCGACGAACGAGGAAGCTAGAAACAGCAGCCGAAGCGGAGGTAAGAAAAGATCAACACGGGGGTACGAGAAATTTGATTCAGACGGGTTAAGGAAAAGGACGACAGACTTTAAAACTGGTGAGAGCATTCAACAAAGACAGGATGTATGTGTATATGAGAAACTGTTAGAAGACGACTTTGATTCGGATGGTTATAGACGATGTGTAGATTTCAGCGCATTACGAATTCGAGTGACAGAGAGCGCAGGGCACGATTTTGTGTCGACCGAAATTAAACATGGACGTTGGTGAAAGTTGGTCAAGTGATTTTAGTGATGAAATAAATTATGTTGGGACAATAAAAAGTCTTATGTTTGAGAGCTGTGAGCGTTTGCACCTGAATGTCTAGGCGAGGTTGGAGATAGAGAGACCTGCCGTGTGTCAGTTATGTTTTGGGGGTGTATTTTGTACCATGGAGTAGGGACCTTGTCAACAGTACATGCATATCACACCGAAATATATTCCTTTCTTGATAGAAAATCTATGCCTGTTATAGCGCAGCAGCTTCTCAATCGACTCTGGATTTTCAGGAGGACATGCCTTGCATGTGATCATGCAGGAGAGCAATGAAGGAAAATGACAATGCATAATACTTAGTGGCTGCCACAAAGTCAAGAATTTATATTATCTGAAAATGTCTGGAAAACCTTGAAATCCGAGTAAACGACGTATATGTGAAATCCAAAATGCCGATGTTTGAGCCGTTGTCAACACGGATGATGGACTGCTGCTGGCCCTCATTACATTCAAAGCTTTTGCCAGCATTCACAAGAATTCGAAGTGTAAATACGTACCAGAGGTGCAATAACAAAATATAAACCAAGAAGGTAAGTGTTGTTAGTTTTGATAGCCACAATAAATTTTTTTATTGAGAAGTGCGTGTTTGTATTACATCGACGAAACGACGCTTTGCGAACCTCATTCTGGCCACTACTTTATTTTCGTTATTTATAGCGGGGACCTATATGCGCTGTTAATGCCGAATTACGGGCTATTATACTAGAGGAGTGGCGAAACTGTGTATGACAATTAATTTTCTATTTCTTAGATACATGATATGTTTTACTCTCACTTGACTGCACGAATTTTTGGCGCATCCGATTAATAATCTAGGTATTTAAGTCATTGGTTGAGAAAATATTAACAAGTGACTGGACATTATTCGTTGTTTAAGTGGTAATGTAGAAATAAAATGATAAGAAATGATCTTTCTTTTTTTCGGGTGTGGAGGTATCCATGACATTGGACGGAAAGTGTGCTCATTGCGCCAAGCCTCATTTTCTGTCCCAGTTTAATGTTGAGGTGGTATTCCTCATCAGCCGAAAAAAAATTGATTCGCATATATGATACATACTAATCAGTCTAACTTTCAGGGAAAATATAATTTAT
Source organism: Ostrea lurida (assembly GCA_903981925.1). Taxonomy (NCBI): domain Eukaryota; kingdom Metazoa; phylum Mollusca; class Bivalvia; order Ostreida; family Ostreidae; genus Ostrea; species Ostrea lurida. The sequence continues at coordinate 4,412 of CAJDSM010095796.1, forward strand.
TAGACAATGATTTCTATCAGGGTAAAGTAGAGACAAGAATCCGTGGGGCAGGGGTAGTGGGGGGTTGTCTAAAAATCAATGATTCAGAAGTTTTTTGTATCTCTTAGTTTTTAGATTCTTAATATGTTTACTTTACATTGTGATTTGACAAAATGTGATAAATAAAATTTGGAAACTTAAAATTGATGTGACTATCATGTAGATGGTGGACAAAGCAAAAACGCATTTTGACACTTTGGAACCTTGTAATTAATCTAACGAGAAATTATCTTTTTTTTTCTCAAATGATTATACCTTAGCTAAGTTAACAACTATCTACCAACAAATGAAAATGTCAAAAAATTGAAATTCAAAATATAAAAATTCAACTAAACAGGAATATGGAGAAATTTCTGAAAATGCCCATAAACGTTTTGGTATGCGCAGCAAATTAATTAGCAAGTTGTTGGCGTTTACTTCGTTTAATTCTGTCTTACGTTGAAGTATAGACGGTTCAACAGGGGGATGTTAAACTCTCAGAGCTACTGATCACTTTGCTGTGTTTCAAAGACTAGCGTTAGGTCCTACTTCGTTTTGTCTTTCGAGATAGGAGATTTGATTACTGCTCGCTTTTCTTCATTATCTAAGATGGTTGTTATATTTCACCTTATGATAGACATGGTTGTTTCCCACTCTTATGATAAATGGTTGTATATTCTCACTTATGATAACATGGTTGTATATTTCCAAACTTATAGATGAACTGGTTTATTTTCACTTTAATGAATACATTAGTTTGTAATATTTCCAGTTGATATTAACATGGTTGTCAACATTTATGATAAATGAATATACACCATGTTATGGATATGGAAATATACAACTGTTGATGATCAAAGTGAAATATACAACATGTGGTTTATCATAAGTAGAAATATCAACCGATGTTATTGAGCAAGTTGGAATTAAACTATGTATCATAGTGGAAATATAATCAACAATGTCTCATAAAGTGGAAATATACAAGCTATAGTTTATCATAAGTTGGATATATTAACATGGTTATGGATATGTGAATATTACAACATGTCATGAAAGTGGAATATACAACATGTTATGATACAAGTGAGAAAAGCGAGCAGTGATAAATCTTATGTCGGAAGACAAAACGAGACGTAAGGACTAACGTGGTCTTTGAACACAGCAAAGGTGGCATCAGGTGGCGTTTGGAGGAGTAACATCCCTAGTTGAACGGTCATACTCAACGTATAGACAGATAAACGGAGTAAGGCTAACAATCTGTTGCTATTAATGTCATGCTTGCGGGCATACAAACGTTTATGGCATTATTAAAAATTTCATAATTCTGTTAGTATTGGATTTTTTGATATGATTAATTTAGTCAATTTTTGCACATTTTCTTGTTGGTCAGATAGTTGTTAACTTAGCTAAGTTAATCATTTGAGAAAAAAAGATATTTTCTTCGTTAGATTTAATTACGGGGTGTCAAAGTGTCAAAATGACGTTTTTTGCTTTGTCACCATCTAGTCATAGTATTCAGCTTCATATTTTAAGTTTGCAAAGTTTATTTAACATTTTGTAATCACAATGTAAGTAAACATATTAAGGAATCTAAAACAAGAATTACAAAAAACTTTGAAGTCATTGAGTTTTGTGCAACCCCCCAGTACCTGCCATGGAATTTAGATGATTGGATTTCTGTCTCTACTGTTCACCTGATAGAAAATTGTCTAAAATTATGATTTTCCCTGTAAAGTTTTAGATGATTATCGTGTCAGATTATGGAGATATATTTTTTTTCGGGTGATGAAGGAAATCACACCTCACATTAACTGGACAGAAAATTGAGGGTGGCGCATTGATGCACACTTTTTCCGTTCCAATGTGCAGTGGTTCCTCATCCGAAAAATATAAGAGTCATTTTTATCATTTTATTTCACTTCACTTAACAAACTAATGTTCAGTCAGACTTTGTTAGATTATGTTTCAATCAGTGACTTAAATTCATAGATTTGTAAATCGGTGCCAAAGGTGCAGTCAGTGATGAGTAAAACAGTCATGATTAAGAATAGAAAATAATAGTCATGAACACAGTTATTCGCACTCCTTCTAGTAAAGTAGCTGTATTGCGATTAACAGCGCATGATAGGTCCGCTATAATTAGACGAAATACAGTAGTTGGCCTCGAATGAGTTCGCAAAAATAGGCAGTCGTCGTCAAATGTAAACAAACAACCTCTCTAATATCAAAAATGATTTTTGGTATCAAAACTATTCAAAACTTACTTCTTGGTTAGTATTTTGGTTTATTTAGGATCTGGTACGTATTAAATTCGAAATATCTTTGTGGAATGCCTGGCATAAAAAATAAGCTTGAATGTATGGAAGAGGCAGACAGTCCTATCTCACTGTACAACGGCTTCAATCACGGCATTTGATTTCAATATACGTCGTTGTGACGCGGAATTTTCAAGGTTTTCCAGACATTTTCGTTTATAATATTAGATCTGGACTTTTGTGCGGCCACGGTAATGTTATTTATGGATTGTAGTTATTCCTATTCATTGCTTTCGCTGACATGGCGGGGCATTGTCCCTGACAAATCAGAGTCGATTTGGGAATGCTGCGTATCACAGGCCATAGATTTTACAGAATGTAATTATTTGTCGGGTGTTGATTATTGCCATTATGGTGGAAAGGTCCCCTCCTCCATGTACGAAATACCCCAAGAACATAAACTGAACACACGCAGGTGCGCTCGCTTATCTTCCAACTCGCTAGCCATTAAGGTCGCAAATCGCATCATGCAGGTTCCTCCATAACATGAAACTTTGTTATTGTTTTCCCAACAATTTTAGTTTATCACTGAAAATACTTTGGACCAATTTCACGAAACTGTCATGTTAATTTCTGTCGACAAAATCGGCCGCGCTCTCTGTTCACTGAGATAATGTAATGCGCTAATTGAACTACACATCGTTGATAGTATCCGACAAAGTCGTCTTCTACAGTATTTCGAATCATTACATCCTGTTTCTATTGTTGAATTCTGTTTGTCGTCTTTAAAGTTGGTCGTCGGTTTCCTTTAACCGTCTGAATAATATTCTGTCATCCCGCGGTGTTGTCTTTTTTTTCCTTTCCGCTTCGACTGCTTGTTATTTTATGCTTCCTCGTTACGCGCACTCTTATTCAAAGAATTTCTGACAGTTTCTACTATTTATATTTGTTCAACTCCTGAATTTTGTAGCTGAATAAGTTGTTTTGAGCAGAGATATTACATTATTGTCTTTCTTTGCTCAGGGTCACCTCTTTCCTCGTGAGGAGCATGTATTATGCAGCGACAAGTTGTTATCAAAGGGAATAATCTAAAATAGCTGAAGCTGATACAAAAGTTGAAAATGCTTTTTTTTCGGATAAATTGAATTTGATAGATTCGTGGATCAGAAAAAGAATTCCCTTGTATAATTCCAGCGGCTGTTTATTAAGCGCGTCGCTTTTTGCGAGTCTTCATGCTCAACTATGTGATTTCTGCTTGTTTTCATCATACAACTCTAGTAATACTTAATTGATGAGTATAACTATTTGGTGTCAGTAGCCAGGAATGCTGTAAAGTCGAAATCTTGCCATTACTGCACTAAAGCGAAGCGGGAATTTATGTGTTAAATTCATTAAAGCTTTAGGAAGTAGCGAGATTATACATACAGACGATTTTAAAGCGTGCTACTACATTGCATGGTACAAACGAAACGATTTCTTGAAACGGAAGCTGAAACGCTTTGCACGAAAGCTGAACGGTTGCAGGACGTGAACTGTTCGAAAGGTGAAGAGGTTGCATTAATCGAACGTTTAAAGGTTTGCCGAAACGGAATCGCTTTGAACGTTTTATTGATGATGAAAGGTATGGCGGGCTTCACGCCTTTGATGAATGATAGGTGCTGGTTTTACAGATAAATGGTATGGTGTGGCCTGTACGCTTGTATAAGGGTGCGGATTAATCGTAATGATATTTTTAACGCAATGATCATATATTAAAATGGGAAGAATTAGCTAATGGCACAATTTAAATGAATTATATTGCTACACTTGGTATTGCTTTATTTTAAATTACAATTTAATTATAAACGATAAGAGAATTGATGTTGAAAGCAGGTAAAAAGGAAGGAGAAAGCATTTTGCAAAATGCGACGTTGTTCTGCACGAATGTTCGATTTTATTAATGTGAGAATTCTCACAAAAAATATGCTATTGTCCACTCATATTAAAATTCCTTTAATAATATGTACTATTGAAGTTTTTCCATTGAATTAGTTGGTTTCCGAGTGTGCCAACCGACATTACGTAGAGAGGGAGAGAGAGAGAGCTGAGAGGAGAGGGAGAGAGGAGAGAAGAGAGAGAGAGTAGGATGGAGAGAGAGAGAGAGAGAGGATGACTGTGTCGAGGTTGTATTTGGAATCAAACGGCCAAACTCCGATTATGTGTGTACAAGAGACTGATAAAACGCATCCAACTCAGTTTTGTTGGAAGTCCGTGTCTATTATTCCCAATCGAATATCAAAATTATATAGTTGAGAACTCATGATAAGAGAAGAACTATACTTATCCGATAAATTGTCAAACTTCGATAGTTTTGGACAAAGCAGATAATCTAAATTGAGTAGTGATTAGATATATTCGAAAGCAAATCCTTTGTTTTGACAAGACATGTACAGGTATTACTAGCACGTGGCATGTGATACCTGCAGATACTTGTGTATGTATATCATAAATATCCGCTCCGCCTAGTTGATTCCAAGGAATTGTTCTTCAGAAAATACAAGACCCGTGTTGTTTTTTTTTTTCTATTAAACGTTTCGTATAAAACAGATTTTTCAAATTACAAGTTTATTCTGCACACAAGTAAATAATTTCTATAGAGTTTCCCGCATCTCATTTTGTTTTAAACAGGGTATTTGATGTGAACAAAATCGCGCTGCTGGTCTTGTTTACATAACAAAGATTATCTCACTTAGAGTAACTGAACAATTGACACTTAAATTTTTCAGACCATTATATATACCTAATTCAACATTGTAAACATTAAAAGTGGAAAAATAAAATTGAAAATTGTCTGTGCCCCTTCAATTTTCTAGGTGGCGTGGCTTCTGCACGAAACGCTTCTCGCACGAAACGCTTTGAACGATTTGCACGAAACGCTGTACGATCTGCACGAAACGCTGAACGATCTGACCGGAACGATGAACGATTTGCACGAAACGAAACCAAACGCTTTGGAGGGGTAGTGGCACGCTTTAGAGTCTGTACCTTGTATACCATGACAATTCTGATATAACAAAGGGGACGGAAGTCGTTATTCACGCAGTCTGCGCGTGGAGAAAAGCGAATGAAATGTGCAACACCGCCTCGACTATTCTGTTCCACGACGATATTTGTTTGTTTGTTTTTCTTTTCATGTTATTGGTGCATTAACTGCGATCCAAGGTAACATTAATGCTCACAAGTATTTACAAATAATTGATGACAATATCTGGACAGTAATTGTGCGGCATTTTTCAGAGAATAACCACATTTTCATGGACGATAATGCTCCTGTTCATTGAGCGAAAAGTAGTAAATATTACGTTGCTACATGTATCAACAAATTAATAATTCAATACAACAAGATGGCCAATCACCAGATTTAATTATAAAACATTTGGTTACATTTGAAATGAACACTAGAAACTATTTCATATACGACGATGGTTTCGTAGTAGCCATTTTAAAAGTGGTGAGTAAAGTAGTCCCAGCTTTAAAAAAAAATAGGTAATCGAAAAAAAAGAAAGAAAGAAAATCAACACGAGATAATGTGCATGCCATTATGTGTATTTTGTTTTGTATTTGCTTCTGTGTATTCGTGTGTTGAGTGAAAAAGTAAAAAAAAAATATCTAAAGAAAAATATTTGTTGAAGTGCCCTTCCTCTCACTGACTTTCTGACTTGAGTGATAAGAAAGGTCACTGTCGATGCAAAAGTAGGTAAGATTGGTTGTCAGATATTATTAAGAAGGGAGTTTACGCTTGTTTTCTGTTAGGTAGTAAGTATTAATCTTATCAAACAAAAGCTATTGTTTTTGCAACTACTTTTTTTCCACTTTGGATTAACATTGCACATTCATTGCTATCATAGGTTATACATAACTCAAGTCAGAACTATTTGATAACTATTTAGTCAGAGCGATTTGGGAAAAAAAATGCTCATCAGGCGATAAAAGCATGGGATTTTGCACATGTCTTCTTTAGGCCATAACAATAAATATTAGAAAGTGGACCTAATCGAAAATCTCAAAATGGCGGCATTTGGAGGCCAATTTGAAAAGGATGCGGCAAAATTAATAATAAATCAGAAACAAAAACCGCCTTCACTAAATTTTATTGAACTTTGTAAACATATTACATACATTTAGGTTTACCATTAAAAATGTCCAAAAAGTATATGACAGGCGGCCATCTTGAATGGCAGCCATCTTGGAAGTCGATTTTTTTTATTTCTTTGTTTTCGATGCCTTAAAAGTAACAATATCCATGCATCTAATTTTACATGTACCTAGGCCGTGCTCAATACCCGCGTACGACCTGCGTCAATTAGGTTATCGGGCGAGTCATTCCAAGAGGACTTTTTAAAGCGAGGCCAACTACTAACCAAAATGTTGATGTTGTAGGGTTATAACGAATCTCGTTTAAAGTAATCATTTCGCAAATTCTACGGTCGCTATAATGACATTGTTTGCGATTACAAATTATCACTAAGTCATATGTTGACTGATTTGTTTCATACCCTTTGTTAGACTGTCATTTTCCTACAGATATGGGGTAATCCCGTTACTTTTTTCGACTACGTGCTCAGGGGGTGTGACGTCCCAGCGAGGGATGCTACTGCCTCCCTATGGCACTGACGCCTTCCTTTTGACGGAGGTGCCGTGATTGCCCGCATCTCAATTTGGTATAGTCTTTTGGACTATAATTTGCGTTTGCCACATTGTTTGCTTGCCATTCTTTTTAAATACCACATCACCCCCTCCCCCGTTCTTCTCCAAAAGAAGTGTCCAACACCCTAACTGGATCGGAACCGGGAATGAGATGTCAGTGGATCACAAGGTAGAAAGGACCGAAGACCATCAAAACAAAACAGAAGGGCAGAAGTGTCCGTCTAGATAGGATCGAGGTAGTCCGGATTGTGTCTTGAAGGGGACGTCCCGGTCGAAACAGTAATCTGCATCATTCCGCCACCATGTACATGTACGTCCAAAGGCACCGGAGGAAATCTGGTTGTCTGTGTA
>CAJDSM010095805.1:0-19965 GCA_903981925.1 Ostrea lurida
ATTACTTTTTTCAATTACCCCATCCCTAGGACCCGGATAGGATCGTCAAGGTGCTGTACAAATGTTTTCAGAAAATTATATTTTTTGAGAAATTAAAAACTTCATGATTATGAAATTCGATCTAATATAAATCATATACGGTACCAATTTTTATGCACCAGATGCGCATTTCGACAATATCTGTCACATACCGGTGATGCTCACACTACAGGCATTACTTCCAATCTTTCTGAGAGAGTGTGTAACGTACTACATAATCAAACAATTTATCTAAAAATACTAAATGTGTCCGCTTTGGTTTCTTTCTTAAGAATCAAGTTAAATCACAATAAAACTTACGATTTATCCTGACAGCAACAGCAGACGACAACAGATAATCATTAACAAAAGTAATAAACGAAAAATCAACCCGGCAATTGACTAAAATCCGGAATATGTGTATATCGCTTTCCTCGGTCTTATATGAATAAAGATTCAAGAACTAAACAATGATTTTTTTTCGTCCCGTTCAGAATATTTCACTCATATTGAGACGTCACCATTGCCGGTGAAGGGCTGCAAATCTAGACATATGCTTGGCACTTATGGATTTTAGCAGTGAGGCCTAGGGTTCTTTTGCGTGCCACACCTGCTGCAATGTTGATGTGCACGCACGTTCACATCTAGGTGAATAACTTTGGTCACACGCCTGTACTTAGTTTCTTTACAATAACGAGTGGTTTACGCGATAGATTCACGGATCCATTCGTCCTAGATCTACGAGTACCAATCTATTGAGTTGATGCCGTTGACTGGTTAAGTTTGTGTTATCTGACCTCTCAGAATGCTTTTGTATTGGAACCGCATCACTGCGATTCTACTTAGTAATGTTGTATGTAGCAGGTTATATGATCCGGGCATTAAGTACGATGATACTGGATGGCGTCTGGGCACGCCTTCTTCTTAACCGTGACCCGTTGCCTTTAGTTATAGTTTATCATATATAGAACTTGGTACAAGGTGCATGAATAGTTATATTATGTCCGTTCCTACCTTGTTATAGTTAATTATCTTATAGTACGTAAACGAATAGTCATTAGAGACGTCCTCGCCACCCTTAGGGGATTTTATGTTTTAATTTATTTCGCGGCTACGCTCAACTAACCTCAAACGTATTCTAGGTATTAACATATTTACCCAATTCATCTTCCTGCACTCACTTTGAAAATAATGTGTTAGATCAGGTTAAAGGTTGAATACCCATTAATTTGTTTAGTCTTATATTTTAAGAGCGAACTTTATGACACTTACATACGGTTAGAGTGTATGGTGTAAATCATTTCATATCGAGAAAAAGTCAGATGTGATAATAGAGGACGCCGGCGCGAGGGTTCTTGGTTTTATAGAGTTCATAAAATTTATATTATGTACAATGATAGATAATACATTGGCAGGGCGTGTTGTTGAGTCTGTGAAGCGCTTTAATAATAATGTCAATCTGGTCTCACAGGCAACACTATAAAAACTTCTTTTAAGTAAATAACAGATGAAGATTTTATTGGTTATATAATATATTTAGGGTTGCATCTTTGATAATTATTCATTGAATTAAAACAATTAATCATTATAAGACCCGGTCTGACCGCCAGAATCATAACTTAATGCATACGTTCTGCGGTTCACATATTATTATTAATTCTAATCATAATATTAATTTATTTTATAATTTACTTGTACCTATACAGTAATAGGAACTCTCAACCCAATATTTAATGTGTTATATGCTACTACAAGTAAATTTTTATCAAAAGTCATCCAATTGTAAGTCAAAACTTTGGTAGATCTAAATGTGAGATTTATACAGCCTCTCGTTTGTAGATGTGAAATTTTGTAGAGTAGTTCAGTGAGATATTCTTTAAATTATAGATTCTGGTGCATTACTCGTTAAGTACTTGGTCTCGTTATTTTTGTGCGCTACTGTTGTATAGGGCTAATTTAGGGTAGGTAAACAAATGGTATCTATAAAGGCAAGAGACTACTGTAGATCCTGGTGTCAGACTGTCGGCCGTCTATGTGTTGAGCTGGTTGTGAATATGTAGGTACCATATTTGTGTTTATTGTATAATCGAGTCATATGTATTCCTTTTTAATTTAGTATGTATTAACTGTGATTTATGTAAGTAACGGAAAGATAATAAATATGTATGTATACTGTTGGCTCAAGAAGACTTAAGTTTTAGGCAAGTAAGCCTTTGAACAAGATTTCCTGCGACTTATTAGAGTAGATCTGTTCTATTGGGTTGAATTGAACACATTGGAGATAGCATGAAATAGTAAGTCATTTAAATTGTCCCCACGAAAAACCTTGACATGGGTAAAGCCATTAATTTGATTAACATATTTATGTAAAATAATAATTAGAGTGTTTTACAATTCTTCGCTTCCGGTATATATTTTGATGCAAATGCTTTTAGGGAGTTCATGTATTCCGTTGAGATGAGGACTGAAGATGAGGCGAAATTATTCAATGTACTGAATATTGGTACGATCGGAGTAGTTCTCTATTGGTTATCTTTTAGTATTATGTCGATTTTTGCATATCCTAACATACTTGTTTGTGACTGTATAAAGTAACTGGCTCCGAAAAAGATGATGCTACAAACGTTGTCGGTAACTCTAAGATATGGGTACGCGTCAGAGTGTAACGTAAGCACAGGACTAAGTTATGGTGAAGCCGTTTATTCAGATGATTTTGTCCTGAAGGGTTATGTTGTTTAATTTATCGAACATGTCTCTCACACATGGCTACTTATGGGTAAATAGTAGTCCTTCGATTGTAGGGTTGCGGGAAATGCGCGCATTGCCACAAGGATATCACTATATTCCTATTATATACAGGGTTTAAATTCTAGGAAACTTCCGACTACTAAATGTGACAATTGATTCTTTTTTATTACTTTATTACTTGGCACATTAGATAATTTATCATTAAAGGGAAAACTGAAAGACTATTTAAACAATATATCGTTAGTACCTAAATAAGGTTAAAAACATATTTATGAGCTGGGATAAGATATTTAAGAATCCTTAACTTGGGGGCAGGCCGAGTTAATTGTGATACCGTAGCCTTATTAGTGAAAAGTAATATATATATTATTGAAAGATTTATTAATTTATACACGCTATATTATGTCATGATCATTTGTAAAGTTCACTTAGATTCACGGTGACGGAGTGTATCTACTTCACCAGTGTTTTTATTTTTATCTCAATGTCCGTAATACACTGTTCGCCTTTAACCGAGTTCCTTAAAGGATGGAAATTAACACCGCTTTTAGGTATCAGTCTCTCTCTTACTGGTTACTTTCAAAATTAAGCTTTATACTTCTCCTCTTCAATTCATATGTTAACATTTCTTCTCTATCTTAAATTGCGCAGATAACTTAGGCCATATTTTGTTCGATTAATAATTTGTTCCTATTTTCATATATTACTTCACTATGCCTTTCAGGCCGATTCTAATTATTTTTACAAATTCTTAATCGCGAATGTTGTATGGTTACCACTTTATTTTTAGCAACATAACAAGTTTTGTCAAGGGAACGCAGTCTCAGTTGGCCTGAGTTAAGGCGCTAATGTCAGTCTTGCGTCCGCTTCTTATAGTTATGTCCGGGTTCGTTGTCGCCCTAAGTATATTTTGTATATATCCCTACTAAATCTTCGTACCGTATACTAGCCTCTCTAGATATAAACCGTAGACGGGTTGGATTCGTTATCTTATTCCTGTCCGAGAGCGGGATCTTCAACTTCTCCACCTTGTGTGGATAATAAACAGAGGGAATACTAGTGACAATATTTATATTCTTACAATATATATTGTAATCGTTAACCAAAGCATTGGGGACGATTGACTTCAGGTGAATTCATGTTGGCGGTCAGGTACTCATACTTTTATCAAGAATAGAACTAAGATTCTTAGTGATTCCTGGTTAACCATTTATCACTTTTACTTTATTAGCGAGGGCCTGGTTCGTATAGAATTCTAGATTTTTTGCGCCTTAGGGGCTACTCACAGTGTCCCAACATGCTAAGGTCGGTGTTTTAAAGGTGCCACTATATGTTAATGGTGTCGTATTTGATGCGGAGGGTTCTAGTTTAAATACTTTGTATTCATTCCCCTAGTGGTATTCGATGTCTTTTTCTCTGTATCCTATAACTCGAAATTGGAACGTTGCGAGAAGATATTTGAACTGAAGACACGAACTACGAATCTTGCGATGCTGTGGCTCAAAATTGGGATTTTCTAGGTCGAATGGTTAAATGAACTTGCAAGGAATAATGTAATTAATACTAATTCAACAGACAAAAATGTAGGCTGTGAACAGTACGCAGCAATGTTGCATCGAAAAACAGGTTGGAATTTGATGCTTACTTCCAACTTACGCGGATTCAGTAGAAAATGGAATCATAATTAGTTCATTTAACCTCGGCATAAAAATAGCGCTGACGTTGTATATTTATTATGCTGAATATTGTAAATAAACTGTAATTGCAAATGGTATATCAACTCAATTGGACAACTTTACCGTCCAATAAGTATTACAGTTAGATGTAAAGAATCTATAATAAAAAGTGTGGAAAACACGGGAACGGTAGAAACTGAGAGATTGAGGGAAAGCGGGCGTGGAGAGATAGGGCTATCGGTTCCATTATCATAATCAGAAACACGGTGTTACCTACTGTTCACAAAAGAGCATTCCTAAGATATCGTAGTGAAGGCAATAAGGTTCAACAGGTCTATGATTTTCACAATAGTTTATCATTCGTTTACTGGGAAGGGTACAATGGCTCGGGAATCAGGTGATCTTTGATCACAGGGCTTCGAAATTATCACATGTTATTACGCTGGAGGATAATTAGTACTGTGTCAGTGAGGGAGGGTAAGTTATGCATCACAATGTATTAAGAAACTTTGCTAGAGTTTCATAGACGAACTGAAAATTGAGTGTTTGGGTTATGGGTGAATATGTACACTTAACATGAATAGTTACTCATAGAGGGAGTATTGAAGGATAGCGGAGTTTATTCCTAAAACAATCATACAAATACCACTACTAATTTTTCATAACCAAGAGCAATGGGAAATCTGTTGTCGGAGGAAAGATTTAGATTCATAAAGAGAAGTGTTCATTGATTATTTAAATTTTGCTGAGCATGAGAGGACATATACTATTCTCTAATTAATAGTAACACGGCATCTCAATAATGGGATCTATTAAACTACACAGTTGAAGCGTGGTTATTCTTTACGGGAGGGTTAATCCTGCAAATTTTAAGATACATATAGACTGACAAGGATGGATGGGTGCAACGTTAGTCAGTCAGGAGGACCTCTCAGCTGGACAACACCTAAGATTGTTGCGGAAAATAATAAAAAGTTTGCCTTTATGAGGGTAGAGGTGAGTAGAGCATCGCTATCTGAGTCGACCAGTGGGAGCCACACCCGCCAGTGTCCAGTGGAATGGTAACCCCTACAGTACACTGGAATTAGCCAATTTTTCTGGTTATGAGAAACGGGAGAAGCAATATACAGCTGATTAACAAACTACATTTTTCAATAGGCGAATGAGAAAAGATCAAACACATATCTTTTAAACAGATCTGGACATGTCACCTCTAATTCGAATATGATCTTTCGCTTCAAAGGGTGGGTTCTTTAGGTGTGTTCTCTGCCAGATATAGCGCAGCATCGATATAGGCAATGATAGTCAATAAACATATCAAGGAGCAATGTAGAGGGATTCAATAAACGTAAATTTGAAAGTCTTCAATTCCTATGTTTGCCAATAATGGGGAATATCATGTCCCATAACAAAACGCTATCAAAAAGGACGAGTAATGAACAATACGTTTGATAATTTATATCAAGATGTCCATTCTGAGAATTATTTATTGATATTAGATGGTTTTTGCAGTTTGAAAAGCAATAGTTCAGCATTCTCCTGATTCTGTGAGAAATTCGTCACATGATTGTGAGGGTAGATTCTATGACATTCATCACTAATCCCGTCAGGACCCCAAGTCAAGTGCCACTTACTTGATAGCATCATGAATTATCAAGACGTAGGAGAGGAGGTAAGATATATGTAAAAGAATTGGAAGAGAAAAGATGGGTTAATTGTTGCGAGCATCACCTTATTGGAAAGATTTATTCTGTGTTGCATACTATACTTGAGCAAAAGCACTCGAGCCATGTTACACACAGAGAGTCATTCTAGATCGCCTCACCACGATTATATAATAACTTATAGACGATGTGCATATTTAGCGCATTTGGTAATGGTATCTTAACAATTATCTTTGTTACTGTTCGTGTAGGGACTTTTCATAATTAGCAATAGGTTGGTTTTAACAAGAAAAGACAGTAGCAATAGATCTTATTTTGTCCTAAGCCAGGTCCAGTGGATTGCAACTATGTTGGAAGGACCTGTAGGTATTCATCAGCGGCAGGATAAATGCATGCCAAAAAATTATACTAAGGCGAAATTTAGTGTTCGTTAAGGCATCTGTATCAGGTTTTAACAGAGGGACGTATTTTGCTTTTCACACAGCTAATCACGGGAATAGGTACTTACGGGGATGTTTCCGTTTTCTACCCTTGAGCTCATAAACAGGGATTGGGCTCTCATGGCAGGGTATTGTGACCCGGGGTACGACACGCAAGGATCCTTACTATCACCACCGCTTGGAGCAACCTGATTCCCAACGCTCTCGGTGTGTTGACCATTGGAGGTTCGTGATTCGCTGGATTTGCAACGCAGACCCTTCTTTGGTTGGTAGTGTCTATGTTTATTTCTTAATTTTGGACGTTACGAGGTATCGGGGTATTCACATGTTCGTTTTATCTTGCCTTTGTTGAGCAGTAGTAGCACCGTAACAAGCATCTCTTGAGAGCATCTGGTGTAGATATACAAATTCATAATTTGTGTCTTTCTCTGCTTACGTTACAGTCTGTCAGTGATGTTGCACTAATAATCGCAGCCTCGATAAGCTGTAGTCCACGTCGGGCAAGACCATCATTGACGGTCAAACTTATTCTACCTCCTGGGTACATATCGCTATAACAATTTGTTGCTGTATCTGGAGATTAAGACTCCGCGTTATTCGTCGCACAGGAACGCTGTAAAATTGGTATGCATTTTTATAAACTTTTCAATTTTTAACCAGGACTTGTTGATGACGTGGCATGTAAGATTTGCATCTCATCCATAGAAGACAATACTTACTTGAGTCTCGGGTAGCCGGGACCATTTATCGTGAGTGTTCCTTTAAAGGAATAGTACTACAACACATAATTACATCTTAAATAGTACCAGAAATATATTTATTTATGTCATGAGAGAACTCATAATATCATCATATATAATTCACGTTTGAAATAAATGCACTAGTTACAGTGAGTAGGGTTAATTCGGTTCATGCGAACAGTTCTAAGTATGTCTCCCCCAGGATATTGCCTTGGCCCACAAAACCCGACCGAAGCAGGTATTATGTTTGTGTTGTGTGGGAGAGTAGTCTCAATGGGACACATCGCTTGAGTCAAAAAGGGAATGAGAGGAGAGAGGGGCTAAAAGGGTAAAAGCTTCAAGCCGAAGTAAGATAGGAAGTAGGGAGAGAGCAATTATGTACGAGGAGGGAATAGAGATGTGCGATGATGTTTACAAATAATGATACCAGGTATGGCAAATGGGTTCTCGTGAGGGGTGACATGGAGTTTATGATCGTTTAAAAAAGTATTTTAGTTATAGAGTCGGGGACTGCTAGCGACCTGCGCATGACACGTAGAGACAGGGGGAGGTCGCGTGCGTCACGTTAAACTGGTGGTGGGCTGTATACCTGGCCACGGATTAATGTATATCTTTGGAGCCGATCGGCCACGCGGATTCAAAACCACAGGATTGATTATCCGCACCCACATGACTCGGATCAAAGAAAGGGTATCAAAAAAAGATGGAATTTAGAAACAAAACATATTGGGTATCGTATCGGAAATTGTATTGGTATATGGATGAGGCGGAAAAGTACGAGGAGAGAGCGTTAGTATGAGATAGGAGGATGATTGGTAGAGTATGGAGAGGAGAAAAGAAGATGTAAGAAAACGATGATATGCAAATTTATATTAGATATTATTTATATACTAATTTATCACATATTGATATAATTGCAAAATTAATTAAGTTTTTATTACATTCGCAATTTAACAATAGCTATTATTCATTAATTAATAACACGTATAAATACTTCATTAGTTTTAATCAATTTGTATCCTTATTGTAATTATATTATATTAATATTTATAATTGTCAAGTTCAAATAAATATTAGTTACTAACTATAGGTTGACAGGATATCTCATTTTATGAAATTTGACTATCGGGATCGCATCGGTCCTTACTCGTGGCCTTTTCATGTTGAGACATTTTTCATAATCAAGTGAGGCACATTATATTGAAAGACTTGGCGGTTTACACGGCTATTTATGAACTGTTCATTTATGGGATTAAGAGTAAGGGGTTTTATATATAATCAGTATGCGCAATAATAGGTTAATTTAGAACAAAGCCAGCCGAAATAAATTAATTTATACATACCTAATTGGAATGATAGAGTAGGTACAATCTAGGATATAAGAGGAGTTTCGAGAGGGTTGTGTATACTGAAAAAGAATAGGTGAAACTGTTCCAATTTGATATATTGTACATATCTGGTATTGGATTTAAATTTGGCAATGAACAACAGTATTATTTGTTGTTTTATCGCCGGCGCTGATAGGTGTCTATTATGTGATCTTCCCTATCATTTGCGGCTACATAATTGTTTCTCTCTCAAAAGTTGAGATCGTAATATCAATATAAAGGAGAAAAAAAAGAATCATGAGACGTCTGATAAAAAACAAAGTTGTGTATACTGAATTTAGTGTTATAAAACAAGCTACATCGTAATACAAATTACACACTCACGTTACAATAATCGAGCGGAAATATAAGGAGTTATAGTTTCCATATATTATTGAAGATAAGTTATTATCACTGATCATTAAATTACTATTAACATGATGCACCTCTTGGGAGTTTTGGTTTTTAAAATTTTTACAAACCGGGAAACTTCATAACCATTTATAAAACGGGAAGAGTCACTTTTTAATGGTACAATCTCAAATATGAATTTGTTCAAAACAAAAAAAATGCATATTAAGTGGGGCACAGGACTTGCGATGGGGATTCGCGAAAACACTAAAGGGAACAAACGGGTAAAAAAGAAATCCGTACCAGAGTTGCAGCAGCTCCATAAACAGCAGATCAGAGACCCATCAGAAAAGAACATACTCGCCTGGGTAGTGAACATTCGAAGTGTTGTCAGGCAGTAGGAACGAAAGTAATAAAATTATTCCATTCTGAAAAGTATAAAGGCATGAAAGTGTATGAACAATTACAGCAATGCGCCACAGAAGAAAAGATAATATACATTCAGTAAACTAAACCAAAACTCAACAGATTAAAGTGTTAATATTTAATTTAATATATTACTCATGAATATTTCGGTGAATTCTAGAGTTTGTTTGTATACATGTAAATGTGTAAAATTCAGTTACAACATATGTTTAGTAAATAAAGAGAGTTATCTTTTCTCGTTATATGGGCGGACGTCATAAATTATGAGAGAGAAAGAGATGTAGCAAGCAAATAATAAAGTACAACTATACAGGCGTAAAAGACAATGATCTAGTCTTAGAGAAAGTTAAAAGTGTACAAACTACAGGATGTGTAATTAATTAATATTGGTAGTGATACTATATTTATTGTCCGTAAGTTTAGAATAAGGTTCGTTCATGATTGCAGAGACATCTCCAGTTAGATAGTATGTAACTTATTTTGGTGCATTCATGAAAAACACAATTCTAAAATGTCGCTACAGACAAAATAAAGCGTTGTCTTACATGACGGTCCAGACAATAGCGTATGGAAAATTTTTTAAATGAAGGTGTATTGTTTATATCGATGAATGTTGTAGGAGTATGAACGAGCGTTGAGAAGACGCCGATAGAGAAGCCAAAGGACTGTCTGGGAGATTGTTATAATAAAGTAGGATTGAAATACTTACACAACTTACATTTATTTCTTCGAATCAGATTAATATCGATTTGGGTTAAATCTTTTATGAACCTATGCGGACGTTACTTTTTCGTTTTAAAATAAATCTAGATAATATATGAGTACTACAATTTGAATATAAATTAATTATGTTAAACCTTAGAGAACACATGAGACTCCATCTGACTTGAGTTTTTAGTAGATTATAATTGAATAATAATTATTGTTTTATCTTAAATAGATTATTGAAGAATACGTCCAGTTTTTATATTAGGGTTAAAAAGGTTTCTAATCACAGTGATCTGAATATACCCAGTATTCATATACATTATGCATAGTATAATTATATGCTTAATAATTAGATATTTAAATCGGACCGGACGTATATCCGATAATAGAAAAGTTAACTTTTATAGAAGGCCGTCAGTTTATAAGCTAATTAAACTTATTTCGCATGGTTGGCTGTTCGTACCTTAGGTTTCTCGTCAACATTTATATGTGGCAGGATATTTTCAATCTGTAATTCATAGGTATAAAAATATAACAATTGCTGGAACCTGAGCCAAAATTGGGTTATTCATTAATCAAACTGCTGTGAATGGGGAATTTATCTAAAGTAGGTACAAAACTAATGGTTCCGGGAGAATTTTACAATAGGTCTGCACTATAATCAAAAATTATATTTATAAATATATTAACATAAATACTTTACACATACTTGACGGTTGAGTTTATTTGTTTTTATGTTCCTATTACCTAGAATATTGTACAAGTATCAGTTGGTCCCCTAAAAGTTCTGGTTTTTTGTGGTGTATTTTAAATAGATTAGAAACCACAAATAGACATTTTAAGTAGTATCGATAACTGCGTATAGGAAGTTTGTTTAATTAGGTTATTATTGAGAGGCATGACGCATTGCGCTTACCCCGTATTTCATCCCTATATTAAATTATCCAGTTGAGTACACTTGAGGAGTTAGTGTTTTGAAATAGAAGAGGTTGATCTCACATCATATGGAGTGAATGGTTCATGTGAGTACGGCCTTTAATTCTAATATAAAGTTAAGTAAACTTTATGGTCCTGTGTTATCACAAATATTAGATTATGTCAATGTTAAAGTTATCGATAGTATGGGATTATTAAAATATTGGCGAGGAGTATCGTGAGTGAATGTCAATTGTATTCAATCACATATTCTAAGCCGTGGTTTGTTTAAGTTTTCCATTTTCCACATTATCAGGGGTGGTTTAGAGAGAATCAAGAATTGATATTGGTTGTAAGCGAACATACACACGCGTCAACAGTTCAATGGGCATGGGCGTTACGATATGCGTTGCCAATTTTCTATAGATCAAATCTGACTCTCGATGAAATGATGGACTTTTCTATCGTTCAAGTCGGAAATTGGGATCATTGATTAGTGTCTTCATGAAATATGATGTACGGATTCCGGAGTTTGTACTATTGCTTTTGGGCGTGGTCACATGATTTAATATTATTGATACGGATACCTTGGTCTGCTATTTAGAGTATGGTTGTTTTTAGCTGATAGTGTTTATATGTGGTCGGTTTGGCATCCTATTGACTGTGTGATATATTGATTGTATTATATATTGTGAAACGGTGGTGTGTATATCAGATTTAATTAGCTGTGTGTATTTTAATTCGATAGTTATGGATAGGGAATTGTCAAGGTATGATTATGTACGAGGTCGAGCATCGTTGGAAATATTGATTCCTTTGTTCTCGCACCTTCAAAAATAGAGATTTTATGTGGTCGTATGTTAAGGTGAGATTTGGTCATGTCAAATTTTTCTAGGCACGCTTGTCGGGGATGATATTCTTCATCCAATTAGCTTAATCGGTTGGGGTTGTGGGATCATTGTTTTTTAATAAAATTTGGTCACTTGCGTCCCCGTAACGCGATATGTGCATTGAGTTCTGACTGTGAATTGATAGGTAGACTGAAAATAACTTGCAGATGATTCCTTTTTTCTGTGGGGTTCGTGGTGCTCTGGGATCTTGTGGTAGTCTTGGAGGTGTAGACGGATAGATGGGCATGCAGAATGTTACAATTTACGCTGATACGCACACTGCTAGGAAGACACATGGGCTTGAGTAGAATTTATATTTTTTATTTTCTGAATGAATAACCGGGCTCGGCTTGGTCTGCTTTGGAGTGGTGTTTTGGCTCGTGGTTGAACAGGTTTAAATATTGAGTATGATGTTGATGTGGTAGTTGTTCCAATCAACATTGATTGTGTAGGTTTTACGCAAGGATTCATGGTTGTACATTTCTTTGAGTGGGTTGATTATGATGTTGGGATGTTTCATTCGTCTGGTTGCAATATTGGTCAATGCTTTGAAGTTGGTGTAATATATGCTATAAGAAGAGTAGTACATAGGTGTAGAAGGAACAGGCAATTTTGAGGGAGATAAATGCTTGTGCATGTTGGTTATGTTCCTCGGCGTTATTGGTGTTCCTTGTACGTATATGGGATTGGTATTAGATTTGTTGTAATGTGGTGTTTATGACGATGGTGTTTTTGTAGGGTTACAGTTTGTTTCTATTTTGAAGTGGTGTTATTGTTAGATACGATGATGGTAATGATTGCGTGGTGTTATTTGGTAGTGGGTCCTTTAGAGTGTGGTTATGAATTTGTAGGTGTTGGTGTTTATTGAGTCTAGTGTGATTTATTGTGAGTGAGATTTTGGAGAATGTTAATGGATTTTTGAGTGGGAGTAAATGTAATTGATATTGTATGGGTTGGAGATTTGGTATGCATGTATTTTGTAAATTGGTAATTGATTTGGTCGTTTTATTTGGGGTTAGCAATTTAACTATTTGGTATGATTTGAGTGGTGTTTTGAGTGGTGTTTAATTGTGGTGATTGCTAGTTTGGGTTGGTGTTGTTATGTAGGTGTTGTATGACTTTGAAGTGGTGTAAAATTTGTTAGTGTGGTTGGATAATGAATTGAGTGGTGTTATTGTGTAAGGTTGGTATTGATTGGTGATGTTATTGGGGAGTGGATGTTATATTGTAAGGTAGAAGTTGAGTACGCGTGATCATTGTAGACTAGAGATGTTTACTTAATTGTAGTATGTGGTTGATTCTCATTTGAGAGTGGTAGGTTATTGTAGTACGTTGTTTGGGTATGATAATTTGAGTAAGTGTTATTGGTTAGGTTGTTTTGTGTGTAGGTTTGGTGATGATGTTGGTGGTGTATGTAGGTAGATTGGTATGATTTTTGGTAGGTGTTATTGTAGGTCGGTGGGTAATGATTTTAGAGTGCGATGTTATTGAGTCGTCTGTTATATGTAGTGGTTGGTGTTATAGCAAATTTAGTGAGTGTGTGTGATTGTATGTAGATTTGTTGGTATTGTGTGAGTCATGGCTGTTTTTGATTAGGTAGTGTTGGTATGACGTGTTGAGTGGTGTTTTGGGGTAGGCTCGTACTGATTGGGTGGCTGTTATTGTAGGTCGTTGGTATGATTCTGAGTGGTGTTAACTGAGTGGTGTTGTGGTGATTGGTTGATTGAGTGTGTTCACCTTGGTGGTGTTTATTGTAGGTAGATTGGTAGTATGAGTGAATCGTTATTGGTAGGCGTTGGTATGATTTTGAGTGGGTATGGTCCCTTATTGAGTGGTGTTTATTTAGGTGATTGTATGATTTGAGTGGATGTTTGTAGGTAGTGATATGAGTTTTAGCGACGTGGTGTTTTGGGTGCGGGTGTTATTGTAGGTTTAGATTGGTTGAAGTGAGTGGTGTTATGTGAGTGGTGTTTATTGGGTGGGTGTTTGAGTCTGGGTGTTATTGTACAAGTGGTGTTGTGTTGACTTGTGGGTAGTGTAGTGTTGGTATGATTTGAGTTGGTGTTAACATTGTAAGGATAGTGATTGGTTATGATTTTGAGTGGGTTTGTTCTAGATTGTAAAAATGGTTTAATGATATTTGGTATTGAGTGAGGTGTGTTATTGTAGGTAGGTTGGTATGATTTTAGTGGTGTTTGAGTGGTGTTTTTGTAGGTTAGGTTTGGTTCTGATTTGAGGATGGTGTTTTGAGTGAGTGGTTATTGTGGATAGGTTGGTAATGATTTGAGTGGTGTTATTTGTGGTAGATTGGTAGATTTTGAGTGGGTTATTTGTAGGTAGATTGGTAATGTAAGATTGATGAGGTGTTATTGGTACGTTAGGTTGGTATGGTATGCCTTGAGTGGTGTTATTGCGTAGGTGTGATTTTATGTATGGATAGGTTTGGGTGTGATATTGAAGTGGTTTATTGAGATGGATGTGTCGTACGTGGTAGGTAGATTGGTTATGATATTTGAGGGTGTTATTGTAGGTAGGGCTTGGTATGTTTGAGTGGTGTTATTGAGTTCGTTATTGTAAGGTAGATTGGATATGGATGTTGGTGGTGTTATTTGTAGGATAGGTAAATTCGGTAATGTATTTGAGTGGTGTTATTGGTGTTCTATTGGATAGGTTGTTATTAGTAGGTGATTGTATGATTGAGTGGGTGTTAATTGATAGGTAGATTGGTATGATTTAGTGTTGTTATTTGTAGGTTAGAAATCTGGTGATGATGGTCGAGTGGTGTTATTGTAGGTGGTTGTATGATTTGAGTAGTGTTATTGAGTAGGTGTTATTGTAGGTAGGGGTTGGTATGATGTGAGTGTTTTTAGTAGTTAGGACCTTGGTATGATTTGAGTGGTGTTATTGTGGTAGCATTGGGATATGAATTTGAGTGGTGTTATTGAGTGGTGTTATAGTAGGTAGATTGGTTGATGTGTGAGTGGTGTTATTGTAGGTTTTTAGGATTGGTATGATTTGAGTTGGTGTTTTGAGTTTGATGACACTGTTATTGTAGGTAGATTGGTATGATTTGAGTGGTGTTTATTGAGTGGTGGTTATTGAGTGGTGTTATTGAGTGTGTTATTGGCGTGGGTGTTATTGTAGGTAGATTGGCTGATGTGAGTGGTGTTATTGTAGGTAGATTGGTTGATTTTGAGTGGGTAGATATTGAGTGTGTTTTGTAGGTATGAGTTGGTACGTGTCCTTGAGTGGTGTTATTAGATGGGTTGTTATGAGTGGTGTATTGTAGGTAGAATTGGTATGTTTGAGTGGTGTTATGTTGGTATATCCGACACTAGTGGGTAGATATTTTGTGTAGGACGTTCAGTCGCTTTCCGTCTCTTCCCTCCTCACGAAAAATTGTCATCTAGTACAAGCTGTGACAGGAGCAACTTCGCCGTATTGTCTGAAACAATATGCCAGAAGTGGTGTAAATCAAATGTGGATTTTAAAAAAACTCAAAAAATTTTTAGGGTTTTGGAATTTTTGAAATCCCGAGATCTTTCCAATAGAAACTTAATTTTGCAACACTTGATTTGCACGACTTCTGACAGTAATCAAGAGACTCACTTTTTAACATTATTGGCCAGTGCTTTTTCACAAAATGGACAAAAGAAATATTCCTATATTATTATATGTATCTTTACTTTACTTGTATATATATTTTATAACCGTAGCAATCAGTATATATTAATTATCTTGACTCATATAGGCAGACTGACAATAATTATATATAAGAGTGATGATTTAATATACAAATGCAATCGTGCACTGTTCCTTTTCTAATGTTAGTCAACGTATTCACTGACACGCTGCTTAGTGGTGTGCATATCTCCCCAGTTAGATTCGAGTAGCGCAAGATCATTTTAATGTATACTGAGGACTTTTTTAAAGACGAGGCCCACATTACAATAAAAAGTATGACATTGTGCCCAAAAGTTAACTAAGTATATACTTTTACGATTACTTTTAAAGTCTTTCATTTTCGCCAAATTTCTACGATCGCATATAATGAACTTGTTTGCGATAGTTACTAATTATCAGCTAGTAAAATGGTTTGCATAATTTGTTTCATACCCTAATTTCGTTAATGGTTTATTTTTGTATCTAGATATGACGACGGTACCGTTGACTTTCTTATTCGACTAAGGCTCACGGGGGTATGACGGTTCTGTCAAAGGATGCTGTACTCCTTCCATGGCAACTGATCCTTGCGTTAGTTTATTGTGGAGGTCCGTATGCATTACATATTCGAATTTGTTATATGCTTTTTTAATTACGATTGGTTTGTATAATCTAAAATTGTCTTTGATATTATAACATTACGCCATTTAAAAACTTACTTGGATGTTAAGTTCCACTGATCTAAAACAGCAGTCTCTGAAAGTTGATATTAATTCAATGCTGGAGTTTTCTCTATCTGACAGATATTTTTGTTAAGTTTTTGGGGCAATTCAGGTAGCTCTTGCAAACAGTCTGTTGGAAATTCCAATGTCGGCAAACATTTCTCTTTTTGCTGACTTTTTTTGTTTCTGTATTGAGGGGCAGATTGTTTCCATTTTCAATAAGGCTTTCTTCTTCCTAGATGGAACTCTCTAGGCGGTGGGCTTTTATAATTTGGAACATACGTTAGGAGGACGTTTTAATCATTTAATTCATATTAATTAGAAATTTCAATTCATTTAAATATTTGTTCAGTTATCCCAGCGAACTAAGATATATAAGAACACTAAACAGACGTCTTTCATGTCTGCTTCGGTACTTGGATGCTTTATTGATATATGACATTTAGCGGCTCAGATTAAAACTCAACTCTATGACAAAACGGGACGAATTGAATTTCCAATTCGTCAACTTCTTCATATTTAAGTAACTATCCATTGTCACTGCATCTGTGTGTATCTGTATCGTCAGCTTATTCTACGCCAAAAGCTTGTTCTGGTGTGCGTAAGTGTTGAATCGTGGCAGCTTACTGTAAAAAAGTCTGTTGTGCAGAGGGTTTCAACAGTCAGTTTAAGGCGCAGGATTTCGTAGTTCTGTGGTCGATTTAACGGATTAGTTATTTTGCTAGTATCGATTTCACATTGAATACAATGCTGTCTGATGTGTTTCATAGGCCATGTGTTTAAGTGACACAGCTTTTTTCATACACTGATATGACTACGGATTCCGTACCTGATCAAAACAATGGCTCACGAGCGGACGATGGACGGTCTTAGGGGATGCTACTTCCTCTGGCATCTGATCCCACGTCTGGCGCGTCCCCAGGGGATCTGTGTTTGCTCCTGTTTTGTATTCATTTGGGGGCACTTTTTTAAGAGATTGAATCACGTTATTTTTGCCTTTATTTGGGTCCAGTATAATTCAGGTAAATACGTAACTATTAAATGCTATCGCATATAGACAGGGAGAGAATTTGGCCATGTGGAAATTCGATTGAGATTAAAGAATCCACCACTCTTCCTTGAGATAAAATATCTTGTCAAACTGATGCAAATTTTTCTGAATGTCCGGATTGTTTCAGTACGGTCTGCGTTTGTACGACTAAACACAGATGACTAGAAGGAGGAGACGCCTGATGGATGTGGCTCGAACTCTGCAAATTTGCTCAGCGATCGCTACACACAGTTAATGTAATGACACTTGGAATGTTTCCGTCTCCATACACTAAGACAGGCTAAAAAAAACCGGGATGGATTCGCCGTCTCGTCCTGACGGGTTGGCAATATACGCCGGCAGATCAGAAAATAAGGTCAAAAAATTGGCTGGTATTCGGCAGACCAAGAAAGAATAAATCCAGCACAGTCTCGTGGTGAAGTCTCTTAATTCTCGTAAGTTTTTGAGCCGTTTGAATGATTGAACTGGCAACATGTTATTCTTTGGTTTCCTTGTCACTGTTTTCTGAGAACTTCATGGATAGAAGTAGAAGACTTTCTGACAAAATTTTATTTTTCGATCGCATCATACACTCTTTATTGGTATAATCAATGGAATTTTTTATGAAGATATAAGGCAGGTACGAGTGATCAATCTTTGGTAAGTCAAAAGAATAAACAGAGATTAGGGGAAACTAGGCGGGACGCCTGGACACACCAGAGGTAGGATCTAAGGTGCTAGAGGGTTAAACATCCCTGATCGACTCGGTCACACGCCGCTTGAGCCCATTGTCTTGAATCAGGTTACCGGAGATATCAAAGTCAGATCAGTGATATGAAACGGCTAAAATTACTTGAAACACATCAGACGCATTTGAGAACCCTCAATGGCAAGCATAATGGACGACTAACTCAGTTATATAACGATCTGAGAATATTGCAATAATGTCGCATTTTAATGTGATCGTCACCTCTGTCAAACAATTTGCTTTTTATGGTATCTTTCCTCTCGTTCAGACTGGCTCATTACGTAGGACAAGCTTTGCGTATCCGTTCCGAATCAGTTGAGCGACTACGCAATAATATTGCATGGTGATGATGGAATTTGGTACTCAGTCATATTGGGAAGATTTGACGAGAAGAGAGCTGGATTGTTCCCTTTGTCACATAAAGTTATTAGCTTGTGGATTGCCATTTAATGTTTCTATTAACACATATCCATGTATGGAAGCAAACATGGAAGACTCTGTGTGGCTTTTATTTCTATCGACATATTGAATATAAGATATGTATGAACCAAGCCTGGTTTATTACTTACATGTACTGAACAGGGGATGTTTTCAAGATGAGGCTATTGATTTATCTATTTATTATTTATTTTCTAGTTATGATGCGTTCATTTTTGCTGGACAATGTATTTATTAACCAAAGTCTTATAAAGTGTAACAAAAACAATTAAAGATACTATTATTATACAGAGTATCTTATGTAGTAGAAGGGATAAGTAGGGTAATTAACATTGGACTCTTTTTAAAAGGTTCAGGCACTGCAAATAGTTATCTTGAAATGGATTTGTTAAACAGATTAACAAATGAAGAATTTTAGCATTCCCCACACAGTTAGCCAGATCGGAAATAGATACTTGTAATGCTGTATCAATTATTGACGGTAGATGGCCTGGAAGTTATACGAGAATTATGGAGTCGCGTTTTCATACTCATAGTAAACTTCAGTGATTAAATGGATTTATGGAATCTTTTGATATATCATTTCTATTAAGACCAGTGGAGATAATGGTGCGTTAGGGATGTTATTTTTTATGTTGTTTTGTGTAGAGAGGTAGGTCATACATACTCCAATCCAATAACTGAGTTGTGACCCTTAGGTAGACATGGGAATCGGAAAACGTACCAGGTTGAGTATGTCAATGAGAAAAAAGCAGGTTTTTTATTATTATCACGTTGTCCATAAACTTTGTACTAAGTTGGTGAAAGATCCCCAGTTTGGCTGAGTGATGCAAGTTTGGTTAGACTACGATTGGGTTGCTTAGAAAATCAGTTTTAGATAAGCTATTTGGGCCGACGGGTTAAAAAGACATTGGGTGTGGAAAGACCGGGTTGACAGGTTTGACTTGAATCTTTGGCTGATAGCTTATGAAACAATAGGCGATTATATTCCTAAGGGCTCCTTATACAGTTTTAGTAGTATCAAGGCAAAGAGGCTAGATCAAATTATTAAGAGACACTGTTACACAGCGACTTCACATGTGCCATTCCTGTTTCAAAGGAAGAATGAATAAAAGGAACTGGAGATGTGGAGTGAATAGCATGCAAGATACTGCAACTACGCCACTGTCTTGAATACATTGCAGGTTTGATGTCCTGGACTGATTGGGTAACGGCTGCTGCTCTTTAATCTGTTTCATTGTTCTCGCGACATCGAATGTTGGTCATATATTGTGTCTTGAGAGGGAGGCTTGAAACTAAGAAATTCCCGATCGAGAGGCGAGAGCTTCTACCCTGAGCACTGCAACCGGTTTAAACAATGAAAATAAGCAAATTACATAAGATAAAAACAAGATTACCTATCATCTATCTACCTCTATTGG
>CAJDSM010095816.1:0-11263 GCA_903981925.1 Ostrea lurida
TCACTGTTTGAACTTCGTGTCACTGCAACAGAGTTTCTTTAGTCGAACATAATTGAAAAAAGTCACTGTTGAGTACTGTAAATATTAGTGTGAACTGCTTCTAGATATGTATCTCTGTTACACCTCGCATTTATTATTGAACATGCCGCTCCTAATGACATCGTCACGCAGAGAAATAGAATTAGAGCACAATTGCAAAATGCCAAGTTTTGAATTTGATCGGCCGAATTGATGTACAATAACGTTAGGTACCTCCAAATTTATGTTTGCACACCCAAAGGCAAAGCATTTCTAGCAAAATATTCAAACATTGGGATTTTGGTATAAAAAATGGCAAATTATATATAAGTTTATTAGTCTTGACGATGGTAAAAGTAAAGAATAAATTTGTGAAACCTGGACGTTGGGATTGCTCTTGAAGTCTCGTGCATGTTTTGTCCTTTCTTAGTTTTCTCACACTTACTGCATTTGTTGTTCTAATTCAACACAAAATGAATATAACGGGAGTGTTGCATTGTATTTTTGTGCATACTTAATAACTATGTCACAAAATGTATAATATTCTAATACGATTAACCGGTTACTCGGTCGAAACTTGTTGCGGTTAACCATTGGCTATTCTGTATTCGGTTGCCACCCCTAGTATTTAGCTCACCTGAGATGAAAGCTCTTGAAAGTGAGACTTTTCTGAAAATCTTCTCAAGAATATACAGTTTGCCAAATTAACATGGAAACATTAATATATAGACTAGTGTAGATTCAAGTTTGTTCAAAAGGGGACCAAAGTTTAACATAGGTTTATATTGGAAAATATCTTAAGTTTAAAAATTTTGTTCTCAAGAACAATCAGTGTTAAGATTTGTTCACACGGTACCCTCCCCTGCCCTGGGATCAAGATGGGAGCCACAATACTGAGATAATGTTAAGGTCGTAACTGTTAAATTGCCCTTAAATGACCAAAAATCTTGAAAACTATATCTTTTCTTGATCCTTGTGTTGAGACAAGTTCATTGACACATGTGGAGGGTCCTTGGGGTCATGAGGCCCCCCTCAAAGATGGTCTAATATCTTGAAAACTATTGAAATCTCCACCCTCAAACTATATATACATGTATGTTTTGTTCCATGTGTTGTGGCAAGTTTATTG
Organism: Ostrea lurida; assembly: GCA_903981925.1. Taxonomy (NCBI): domain Eukaryota; kingdom Metazoa; phylum Mollusca; class Bivalvia; order Ostreida; family Ostreidae; genus Ostrea; species Ostrea lurida. Next base: position 1,148 of record CAJDSM010095816.1, read on the forward strand.
ACACATGTGGAGGGCCATTGGGGCCCTGACCGACTTCGCCCTTTAAAATGGTCTAATGTTTTGAAAACTATTGAAATTCCCACCTTCTAACCATATGTTTTCTTGTCCATTGTATCAAAACAATTTTAAGAGAACATAAGAAAAGGCAACAGCTGGGCTATGCCTGATCCCAGCCTCTCATATACATTGTATATGTTTCTCTGTCTTATATTTTCTTAACTATTAACGACTTTTCATTCAAAGACATAGGAAACTTTCGTCCATCCCTTTAAATTCTATATTTGCATTTTTAATGTTTAGAATGCTTAACCAAGTTATTTCTAATGGTCAGGAAAATTTAATGTCAGTTGTTGAGTTACAGGGGAGATGCAGCGCTCACAATTCTTTGTTATGTAAACAAATCTCGTTTACGTAAATGGTTGAACATGATTCTCGTAAAATGCTATGTTTAAAACAAAATGTGATGTGAGTAACACTGGAAACTGTTTAGCTGTGTTCTGAATGAACTTGTAATTTGAAAGAATCTGCTTTTAAAGGAAATATACTAACATATTCAATATAGGTAAACAAAAACATGATACAGGCTTACTTAGCGAAGTATCTAACTTGTAACTCAACAAAATTATGCCATTCAAAGGAGTAGACCCACGAAGGGTGAAAATCGGCCCTGTGAAACGGCCAAAATTAAAGTGACATTTCAAATTATTTTCTGTACAAATGATAGTCTAGGTATGATAGTTTATCAGGGTGGTAATTTGTTGGGAATTTTGCATTGGTGTATCTGAGATCTAACACCCAAACATCATAAAATACAAGAATTTGCTTAAAATCGCCATATTTTTGTGATGAAATATGAAAATTCGATATAGAGCACAGGCTTGGACCAATTTCATTTTTTGTCAGTTTAAATATCATGCCAGGAGGGTTCGAATTTTGATAACATCTCCTTGGTCCAGATATGTGCTCTATATTGAATTTTCGTATTTCATTACAAAAATGTGGTGATTTTAAGCAAATTCTTGTAAAACTCCGAGTGCCTGATGCCCGCTGTTCGTCGATCGTGCCCATATTTGCGTACCCTGTACATAAACATCGTGGTTGTACGCACAAATACATGAATGGTTTGGGGCAACCTTTTGATATATTTGCAAAGGTTTAGAGTTATTTTGCTATTGAAAGTACACTTGTTGGATCCAGATACAAGCCGTTATATAAGTTAAAAATTGTCTAACAAAATGACAGAAGTCATATACACAATTGTGTTGTCAAATAAATAATTATACACTTTCCTCAGTTGCATTTTTGTCCATGGATGCATGATTATATGCATAAGTATCCTATACATTTTGTTACAGCTGCATTGTTTTCTTTATGAGAGAAAATATCGTTTTATTCTCCGGAACAAGGCCTCGCGTGTTTGTTGTGTTCATCTCCGGGTCCGTGTGTTAGGATATACTCGGCATGTAGAAGTCTTTAGAATCACCAATTTTTCTCCCCCCTTTCCGTCCCTTTTCTGCAGATACAAGGAGTTTCACATCTCTGTTTGCTCGGTGTAAGGCATCCAGAAACCCGGACTAAACAAGGAGAGCTGGATACCCTCCACCTTCTTCACGTTTTATAGAAAAATGACGCCACGAACTGACTCATTAACCACGTATGTCTATATTATCATAGTAAATGACAGCTTTTTTAGTCCTATACGGATTTGTTTTCAGTTATAGTTGATTTTCTTTGTTTTGATTTTTGTGTTTATGTCATCATTGTAGTAACTTCTCTCTCTTCTCTCTCTCTCTCTCTCTCTCTCTCTCTCTCTCTCTCTGCTTCATCTATCTCTCTTCTCGTGCTCATCTTCTCCTCTCTCTCTCTCTCTCTCTCTCTCTCTCTCTCGCTCTCTCTCCTCTCTCTCTCTCTCTCTCTCTCTCTCTCTCTCTCTCTCTCTCTCTCTCTCTCTGCCAGAATGGTGCTGTGCGTTATCCGAGTCGCTTTAGCAAATATCTGACCATGATTTTTTCGTTGTTTCCCATGATCAGTAAAGAGTTAATTTTTGTGAAGAAAGAAATTAAAACATGCTTGTGCTCACTTGTAATAACAAGGGAGAAAAGTGCAACGGACCAGAATCGGAGATTCAAGCCAGGGCCCTGAATCATCTAGTCAAGTTGGTTTGCAACTGAGCTATCGGCTACTGGCGATCGGAAGTCGGATGACCGCATGTAAACTAACCTGGTCTACGGCACCAGTGTTGACAGAAACCCGGAAGCAGAAACGACCAGGAGAGGAGAAAATGCAATGGGACAGACCAGGGATTCGAACCTGGGGCCCTCGTTCTCTAAACAGGGTTCTACCACTGATTGGTAAATGGGCGCGGCGAGCGTAACCCATATTGAGCTTCACTATCATTCTTGAGTTCATTGGTTCCAGAAATTGATTATTTGTGTGTGTCTTTTCTTCCCGTTCAGAGAATATTTTCCTCTCGATATGAGACGTCACCAATGCCGGTTGAAGGACTTGCAATTTTAAAACCTTGCTTTGCTCTTATGGTTTTTTTAGCAGTGAAAGCTATATTGCGTGTTCACACATATGTGACACGGGACCTCCGCTTTTTTAAGGTTCATATCCGAAAGACCGTGATTTCTCACTTCTAAATGCACCGAAGCTCTGTTGGCGAGGAGCAATCGACTACCTATTTTAACCGTCTTAGAGTTTGACGCAGCCGGTCGAACGCACGATCTCACCGATACGCGATGCGGGATTAATGCTTCTACACTGAGCCAGCGACCAGGTCTAAAGTTTTGGTCAACACACAATATCACATGTACCAATGAAATACACAAACTCAAAATTGCATGATCTTTGCTTTCTTTCGTCTGCCAGTCTGGTATGATCATCGCAACTTCTCGGGCCTTTGCCGCGAGCTCGGAAAAAACACCTCGAATGTTTTGCGGTTGAAAGTGTCATGGCGGCAACAATTGTGGTAAAATGCGTATAATATCCTTTTCATGATACAGTGCTTTTGTAAAACCTCTCTCTGTTTTTTCCTTCAACTCACAGAATATACAATACGATGATCATCCGTGAAAATCTAAACCCCTCCATAATCCTGAACGGCATCCCATTTTGTACAATTATTACAATCCGTAGATGGTAAATACATTCGAGGTGTTGTTCCGAAGCCACCTGACATGTCCCTCTTGTTAAAGGCGCTTCGAGAAGCAAGCAACAATTAGTAGAGAACTCTCGACGATCATACATTCAATGATACTCTAGACTGTAATATTACTCTCATTGAACCAGGTCAGGTATACATTAGTGGAGAGATCACTAAAGAGCAATGTATAAGTAGATATTATTTTACAAAATTATGGATATGTTGATGTCTCAGCTCAAATCTGTATTATTCAAAGACCCCTCTCTCTCTCTCAGATAAATCAAGACACATACTTATGGTGGTGCGTGATACACTGTAAAGATCCGTGATTGTGGCGCTACGATTCAGGATCGAGTGTGTGAATGTATACTTGAGACGAACTGTTTCAATCAAATCTTCTAAACGGTGTGACTATGATACGTCTTCTAATTAGTGTCTCGAACGAAGGGATTGAATCTTGGCTTGAGTATATCATCTTTTAGAAAAGCCGATGGGCAAGTGTAAGAGTTTACACTTTTGTGATGAACCGACGTCAAACCCCCCATCTTCATGATATGTTAGTTATCTGGCTGGATAGGTTGAAAGTAGCTGGGCACCGACGTCCCCTCGGATCGCACCACATTCCAGAAGAAATCAGCGAGGGGGTACAATGTCAAACAATATTCACCAGTACCACACGCATGGAGCGGGTCGTGTGAGCGCGATAGATTCTAATGCCGCACCTTCGTGCTCTACAACAAACCCTTGTATTGGAAAAACACGGACCCAAGTGGTGTAATATTGATAGTCCCGGATGGCTAGTGTAAACGATATTTTTAAGTGTTCATTTGCTAAGGACCTCAAATGTCAAAATGGACCTTCTAAAAAAAAAAAAAAAAAAAAAAACGCCAGCTCAACGACTGTCTAAAGGAACATATTAAATTATTTAATTTTGAAATCCCTTTAGCTTTGGTTGAATACTTACATGTTACAGATAGTCTCACAGTGTAATGTACATACTCTTTTTGCGACTTATTCGCAAGCTCATATGGAGACTTCAAACATTGCCGATGAGGGCTGCAGAGTGTGTATGGACTTGTGCTGCAACGCTGTATACTGGCTTTTACTGGAGAGGGACTCTTTTCGTGCCCCACACTTGCTGTGTTTACGCGGGGGCTTAGGTTGTTTTGCGATTTTCTCCAGGGAAGAACCGCCCATTGAGTAGTCACCTGCTTCCTCGGACAAGCCTAGGGATACTTTTGAGTAGCAATATAAAAGGTAACACGCTGGGATACCTACGCCATGCGCGGCGAGAAGATTTATACATCTCCGTTGTGTAGGACATGCATTCGAATGTCCTCGCTAAGAGACTAAATTACATTGACGTGACTCCTGACTATGATCCTAGAAAAGAAATACGACCCACACAGTGTCAAAGCAATTACAACCGCAATCCCTCAACTCGAAATGAGGGGAGATAATGCAGAAAAAAAAGTGGACCTGATCATGTACAATAGTGTGCTACCCTCCAAACTCTAATCCCACTGGACCACGCACGGACTTCACTATCCCAAAGTTCAAAGTCCGAGACAACTGATTATTTAATGAACAAAAAGATCAAAAAGGATCTTTGGTCTTCATACGCACAATACCCTCATTTTGCCTCGAAAATCGAACGTGTCCGATTATTATAATTAATGCCTGTCCTATAGGAGCAGCTCATAATATTTGCTCAGAGAGCTGTTTGTGGTAGTGGCTAGCTTACCTGCCTTGAGTGATATAACGATTTTTATATTGTCTATCTTGAATAGAATTGTTGACAACAGATATATCTTCTCATTAGCTGTAAATGTCTTGCCTAGCTTTTTCTCTACAATTTTTAGATTAACCAAGTGTAGTACCACAAGGTCTATCAATAGTATTAAATGGTAGATTAATGATCATTGTATACAAAACGTTTGTCTAGTTATACACAGAGTTACGACTTGCTGTTATGAAATAGATATGTCACTGGACATGACTAGTTAACACGGAGTACAGATTGACGTGATCTACAAATAGCACATGCTCTGTTACCATGTCTACGTTAACATAGTGCAATACGTATACAATTGCTTGTCAGAAAATAGAATGTGTGATAGTCTAACAAGATTCTTAGTTTTAATTCCACCTCAAGTGGTGTCTTTCTTAGCTATACGTGGCGATTGTGGTGTTAGATAAGTATTTTTGAGAGATGAATAGTAATTCATTTCCTGTACATGTTTAGTTAACAACCTCTATAAGTAATACATGGAATTGTGGATATTCATGCTATAAGAATCGGTCATTCGTGACCTGATACTAGTTAACATTGTGATGTACAGATGTGCCTGTATAATAATGTCACTAATGTACATGTGATCTCTAGTTAATACACAGATATCCAAGATTGCTTTAAGTGGAAATATCACGATCTAGTGTCCTGTACTACAAACTGTCTAGTATTATTAGACAGAGTAGCTTTATGGTTGCGCATCTAAAGAAATTTTAGATATTGATGTCAATTGATTACAGTGCTGCTCGTAACACAGAGCTAAGATTGTGTTTCTTGATCCTCATGGTCTAGAAAGATGGCAGCATGTATTTGTCTTAGTTAAATCTACAATTTGTGACAGATTGGCCCTGTAAAATGTTACGATTAACGCTTTCCTGTGGCCAACTATGAATAATGGTCTTCATCCGTGCTTGTAAATAAAAGTGTCTGTACATGTCTACGTTAACAAGAGTACGGATTGCTGTAAAATGGTGTTTGTACATGTTAGTGAGTTAACACGTAGTACAGATTGAGCTTGTTAACAACTCAACTCGTCCTCAGTTTGTTTCTATTTGTTACTGCGTTAGTTGTAGGTGTGTTTTGAGAGATTACTGGTAGAAAATGTCTGTACATGTCTATTAAACACAGAGTACAGTCTGCGCCTGTTAAACTGTGCTTGAGGTGATAACAATGATCTTTTTAATCAATACACTTGTAGTTATCTCTCTTTAAAATTTGTACTCATTATGATGTGCTGAACCTCTCTCATCTCAACAGATTATAGTATTGCATTTAAGAATGTCTGTTTATCGATTGTACTAGTTCACTATCAGATGTAAGGTTGCTAGCTTTCATTAATTTGAGTTTGGTCGTCTACATGTGGTGCTTGCTCTATTACACAGTACAGATCAGTTGGTTATAAATTAAAATACAAGAATGTCTGTACATGTACTAGTTAACACAGAGTACAGCATATATAGCTGTATCCACATATGTTTTTCATTGTACATGTTTTGGGCTGGTTAACACACAGTTTTTCAGACGTTTTTATGGTTGCTCCTAGTTTAAAATATAAATGTCTTACAGTGGTCTATGTTAACACGAGATGTAAGATTGCTGTAAAATGTCCTGTCTCGATGCTGTCTGTTAACTAAAGTTTATATTGACATGATGATTGCTCTGTATCAAAAATAGCAAGTCTGTTATACATGTCCTAGTTCTCGGAACTACTTAGAAAGTGTACACGATTGCTGGTGTAATATATAAAAATATGGGTCTATTGGTGACACAAATGTACCATATGTCTATGCTACCTGAAGTACAGATTGCGTGTTAAAATTTTAGATTGATGAATGCTGTACATGTCTAGTTAATCACAGCAGTACAACTTGCTGTTAAATATAGAATTGTTCTGAATATGAATCTAGTGAGTACTTAACAATCAGATACTCAGATTTCCTTATGTCTTTTTAATAAATAGAATGTATTGAATATCTTATGTTTAGTGTTGCTACTAGATAGTCTACAGACAGTGGTTTTGTGAGACTCTGTAAAAATTTGGAATGTTTCTGTACAATGTTCGTAAGCTTAAACCAGAGTTACATGATACGAATTGACCATGGTATATAATCGTTTCTTAACTGTACATGTTTTCAATTGTTTTAGATCATCAGTGAGTAGGTTACCAAATTACTGTAAAATAATGTCTTGGACATGTCTAAATGTAACCAACCAGTAGTAGAAAGGTTCAGCTAGTAAATAAAATTTCTGTACATGCACTTGTTGAACCCGAGTTTTCCTTTGTTGATAGCATTTTCCGGAGTGTGTGACTGTATATTTCCTCACTAAGCATAGTAAACTTATACTCCAGCCGTACTTACTTATCTCTTAGAGAGCTTGACGGGAGGAGAGCTTACCACAGAGGCCTATTTCAATCTGAGAAAATAGTGAATGAAAATCGCTTGCGGGAATCACTCCTGTGTGCTCAGTGTTAGACCACCCTAATACATCCGATCGAATGCCAAGGGCTCGGATCCCGTTAAGGGCCACATGTGCGAGCGAACAAGTGGGCTGTGCTGTATCTCTAAGTTTGTTTCTAGAGCAAATTGTACCGAACCACTAACTCGATTGAGTTAGTCCATTTGCTACTTATTTATCGTGCGTATAGGCGACAACCTCTTGGCTCTCTCTATGTTAATCTACATTTATAGAACATAATAAAAACTAGTTATGCGAGGAGCGCGCCTTATTGCTAGGAACGGCTCTTATGTTTGTTTTACTCGTTAGGTCCATATAATATTCTCAGCTGGAACCAAGTTATACTTTATTCTCTCTCCATTCACATTCGAGAGGTTTTGAAAAACCAAATGCTAATCAGCTTACCTTGGATTCTTCAGAGGCAACCACTGAATTTTTCTAAGAACACAGAATTCTGAGTATCTATAATATTGCTCCCCAGACTTATAAACTTAAACTAACCAACCAGAAAATACGATAGAGCGTAATACCTTCCGACCTTCTTGTCCGTTTCCTTAAATTCAATACACAAAGCAACTTCTCATTAAGCTCTCCTGTTTTAATTTACTAGTTAAACCAAACAACATGATCTACAAATCAACAGTTCAGTGTTGTTTATATTCCAACATGATTTCATAAGTATGATCTCTAAGTCTACATCCTGCGTTTTACGTTTATCACAAAATGACATCAAAAAAACTTTTCATTACAAATCGCAATAAGAAGTTTATTGGTTATATTTGTTCAAGTTAACGATTTAAGCCTCATAAAAACATATTAACGATATTGCTGTATCGTTTACATTAGTGTACCACTTGGTTCCAGCGGACCTACAATAAATAGCGATAAGCGATAACATTGTGCGAGTCAGGTACCATGGAGGAGATGGCATCCTCTGGGCTGAACCGGCACACCAACGTGAAGCCCTGATCGAAATAAAGTAAACGAGATTTACCCTAGTCAAAGTCCTAGTATTTGAAGGATGGACAGTCCTACAAAGGGTATATGAAACAGCATTAGTCAACATATGACTTGTGCATAATTGTAATCGCAAAAGGTTAGATTTATAAGCCGACGCGTGGGTGTTGCGAAATTGGATTTGACTGTTTAATGGAGATTCTTTGTATAAAGCCGGTGCCCGGAGGCATGTGCATTATTGTTTGTTTTTCATTTAATAGTCAGAGTCTTGGCCTTTGCGCCTTATACTTTAATACAACGTCCATCCTTGCATACAAGACTAAGAACGATTGTATTCTTAAGAGGATATCGAAATTTCTAAATATCAAGCTGAGGCATTGAAAACACCATCCATCTCACTTCGATATATGTGTTCCCAAGATCGTCTCAGGAGCCAATTTGATTTATCCGAGTTTAACGATCTGAATTTAGAAAGGGAAAGTTTGATATTCGATTTGCAATAGTTATAAAACGTCAAAACTCTACAGCACAGCGTAATATCATATATATTTGAATATCTGTAGTTGTCATTTCGCTGTCAATTAAGGTTATTCATATTTATAGGGTGTACATTAGCTTTATAATAATATATTAATTCTAGACGATTATTGATAGTACATGATGCATATAAGTCATGAAAATTTCTATGTTTTGCTGTAGATGTTTCGCACTTATATATACTGAGTCTTCTTCAGGGTATATTTCAATAAATGATCATCTCTTTCTGAGGTAATTCTCGTGTAGGCTCAGATAGTGACCTCTTCTCTGATATTACTGACGTAATGTTTCAATATTACTTTGTACATTTCTTGTATGAACTTCGTTCTGTATCTTGTTTCTGTTTCCTTCATGTATATGGGTATCAGTGGTATTAATCTTATGGACTAGAATATGTTCATATGACTTGAATGAGTTTAGAGGAAAAACGAGGACTACTCTGAAAATGGGTAAAACTTAGGTTGGAGAATTAATTTAGATATCTCGAGGCAATGGTTCAGCTCTTTCTTGCATTGTATGGACCGGTGTACTATGCCGAAGATGGCTATTACTCTTATACATCAGCTTATCGGTCGTCATGGATTATGTATGCTTTTTGGACTCTCCCACCTATTTTGTACCGTTGAGTACATGATATTACTCACAGAGATAAACGTGTGATAAGTTTTTTGCCCAACTTCTATTTAGGACTTCACGAGATTAAATCTCTGGGTTCGCTTTATTTCATTTGCCTTGTTATATTTTGAATAATATATTTTATAACTGGTAGTCAGTACTATGTATCGCTCACTCGGTGTATATAATAATTTAGGAGTAATACCACGTTAATACAGGACTGATGTGGGAATGGCGCTTCTTAACTGATATGGAGAGCTTATAGGCTACTGGCGTTATGCCAATTAATCTAGACTTCGGTTATAATTATAACTTCTCTTTGTACAATTTGTACGTCATTTAACTGATGGCATCACGTTTATTATTCTCCTCATACTGCTATATGTAGTATATTCCTTGAAGACGAACCACCCACTTGCATCATGCATTACCTTGTATAACAGCTTGAACCTCGTTATTCTCGAACCCCTTGGACCGAGCGAAAAAAAATTGAGGAGTTCGTTGCCGTGTGTATTGACAACCCGATTAACGTAGGGTCTCACATGCTTATCAAATGTGCGCGCCATTAGATACCGGTGAAGACGTTTGACATCACTTTGACATACTAAGCCAG
>CAJDSM010095830.1:154-20810 GCA_903981925.1 Ostrea lurida
AGGTAAGGATCATATGTCAAAGGTATATATAGTTGATAGAATGTATGCCATAATTCCTCAATATATGGATACTTCGAGGCCAGCTACGTTTTTAACAACATGTCGCTTAATAAGAGGCCTGATATATCAGTCAGAAATAACGCATTTGTGAATTAACCGTTGAGCAGTTCATTCATTTGGATTTTGACCCGAAATTTCTACTTATTAGTATACCCGTGGGGAGTCCAGATCAGATATAGCAGTACCTCAGCAGTCCCCTTTGCGTTCTTCGTAAGTGCGACATATGCCTTTACTCTCCTCGTGTGAGTCAAACGTCTACACCTGATATTGAAGTGTAAATATTCATCGAATGCACGTATATCACTGAAACATAAGTCAATTTCCTGTCAATCTATGTAATTCCAAAAATGTTACCTCTCTCTCTCTTCTATTTAAATTAAAGTTGTTACACATTTTAGTCAATTATAAATGCTACCATGTCTCTATGCTTTCAATGTACCCTAGATTAGAATATAATATGTATGTATTATTAAAATTCTTGCCGTTGGACAAAATTACAGAAATAATCTTACAGAAAGATAAATGTATTTATTACAGAATCATGAAAATTTCTTTTAAGGAGGACGTTAATTCCATAAAAAACTCAACCGAGATCGACTTCCTTCATAATACTAATGTGCCCATATACACGTGGACCAAGAAACTGCCTTTTCACTTTCTTTCTCAACTTACACTTTCCACGTATAATCATTTTCCCCCTACAACAGATATAGTATTTTCCACCCGCAAATTTCACAAGCGGCTTGGGTTCTATATAGTGCAACTACAGCAAATCGAAAAGAGTACTGGCACTGATTCTTGAGCATCCATTGCCATATACAGTATGTGTGCATTAGAGCAAGAACAAAGAGGTTATGGCGGGGCGCAAGCTCGGACACGAATTCAGTAAAAAGATTACATTAATAACTTTTTACTGAAGAGTCCAAAGGTCTAGAGGTCATACGAGGTCATCAAAATACCCGACACGTCGATCTCATCGAGTAATACACTCATGTGCGCACAAGTATGTCTAGCGCATACCTCAAAAGAACAAGAAGTTCAGGACACAGATTCATTAGGCTAACTAAGTATTTATTGTCCCCTCGACCACAACTATTTCTCGCTAGCGCCTCGGGCGGGATTCTCTTCTGGCAAACTTTATTTCCAGCCCCAGTTAAATAGTATAACCCATATCCCTGACTTGAGAAACACTAATTCCCGGCTACTTCGTTTCTCTAGATTCTTCTTTTAATACACAAAAAGACCCAAAATTTTCGTCATAGTTTTTCAGGCCAATGCGTGTTCATGGGTAATTAACGTCAAACGTATTTACGCTAACCTATTGTTTACGTCCAACATGGCTCGACGGCAACATATGCGTTGTAAACGTTGTTAGTCAATACACGGGCGACAACTTCCTCAGCATTTAGGTTTGATGTTTTTTGGATACGAGATTTCTCTTTTTGTGAATGGAGATATAAGAATTGGGTCAGAAATTTAGTGTAACTCATACAGATCTCAGACGTCGTGGACTAGTATGTAGCAAAAGAAATCGTTAAGGTAATCATTGTCTGAGTTAACGAAGACTGGCGATCCTCGACGAAAATTTTATTACCGTGAAATTTTATCGAGTATATTTTAAGTCGACGCGATAACGTAGCAGATCTTAAATAATTGTGTCTTGGGCATTGGCATTTTTAAAAAAATTAGATATTTTGATTCAACAATATCTTGTATCCCGCCATGTGCTCAGGTTAATACAATTAATTTAAAGGACATATGTAACGTTTATTCACGAGGGAGTCTCAGTACCTACAGCTTCCAATGATTACACCACTCCAGCAAGGATTATTTCCCTCGGCAACGCCGAAGAAGTTAGAGGCCCAGACTAACTCCTAGGAGTCGCATTCCAGGAGGCGAAGCTACGGATACTTAGGCAGTAACACTCACCTCAATGATAAGTTAACTGTATATTAACCAGTGTGACTAATTTACAACTCATTAACAGCACGGAGCGAAGGAACTATTTTCACATCGATTAACAGCCAAGACTAATTAACCTCATTAACAAGTGTGACTTAATTTACAACTCATATTAACAGTGTACTAATTTACCATCATTAACAGCAGAGACTAATTATACAAGCTCACGATTATTGACAGTGTGACTCAATTACAACTCTAATGATTAATACAAGCCCAGACTAATTACCAACTCCATTCCAACGTTGACTAACTTTACAAGACTCATAACCAGTAGGCACTAATTTACAATCTCATTTAACTCGTGTGAGATCTAAATTTACAAACTTGATCACAACAGGTGACTAGTATTTACAGCTCGATTAAAGTGTGACTAATTCAACTTCATCTAACAAGTGGTTGATTAAATATTACAAGCGTCAGGATCAACAGTCTTGAGACTAAATTTACAATCATTAGACAGCGAGGACTAATTTAACCTCATTAACAGGGGGAACTAATTTACACTTTAAACAGTGTGATCATCACAACTCACTTAACAGTGATTGCGGCGCCCTATAGTTGTCACTGTTGCCGTGTCTACAGGATCGCGGTTATATTAATGATCGGTCTTCATATTGTCCATGGAAGAGAAATCACAGATTTGAGAGATATAATATTTGTGAACACCCCCAAAATTCAAAAACCCATACAAAGTAACATATTGTACTTGCAGATTTGAATTTGGGTCTTAATGGGGTCAAATATACTTAATTTTTCCATGACAATTCACAGATTTTGAGAATTTCATTTTAGTGGAGCAATTAAACCTAAACTTATACAATGTGTACAGTCGCATGAAATTTTACAACTTGTTCTCGCATACGCCAGAATTCTGCATATTGACTAATTGTCTTATAGGGGTCAATATTTTTGGAGGGAGCGGGGGAAAAACTTCATTCCTGGATACTAACATGTGATCGGAATGACGGACGCGGTAACAACTATATCGATGGGGACTGCTGCTCAACGGGCCACATTTTCAGTCGAAATTTATATCGACACCAATGAAATAGAAAATAAAAAATATACAAACACAAACAAACCTTAATAACTAAGCAAAAACAAAAAAAAAAAAACATAGAAAAAAAAAAAAAAAAAAAAAGAAAACAAAATAACTAAGAACAAAAAAAAAAATAAAAATAAAAAAAAAAAAAAAAAAAAAACAAAAAAAAAAAAAAAACAAAAAAAAACAAAAAACAATCCGCTGAGTTGCCGTGGATGATACTATCAAACATTAGGCTGTAAGGCACTATAACAGTGATTGAACAAGTTATTAGAAGTGTAAACGTTTTACTATACTTCTGTACTTAAGAATAGCCGAAAAAACAAGCTGTAATGAAGTACGACCGTATCTAAAAGCTTGTATATCTGGTGCTTAATATAAAAAATAATCTAATGAAATCGGTACTAACGTATTAGAACTTCTCGAACTTAAATTAATGATTAACCTTAACACTCTAGAACATCGACTAAATTAACAAATAAAGACAATAAATAATTAAACCGGAAAAGGCAAATAATTGAAAGGAAAGACTTACATGACATAACAAAACTTAAATAGACTATAAAAGATCTACCTATCGTAGTTAAGTAAGCAACAGAAGACTGACATAAGTAAATAAAAAGAGAATAATTAAAACTTTATAATACATATTATAGACAATGTGATAAGTTCACATCTCAGATATAAATAGTCTAGAGGCATAAAGAAATACTGGTAAGAGCGAAAAACAAGAAAAGAAATAATAGTATTGTAATTTCACCAATTCCTTGACGACTGAAATGCAGGTACTAAGAGTAAAGAAGTAAGAACATAATTAAATCGAAGATAACAAATAACATCAGATAAAAGTAAATCCCACAATAAAATTATAATATAAATGACCAAACAATCCCGCGAACTCCAAAAAAGAAAAAAAAGAAAGACAAAAAACAGAAATAAACGTATTCTCAAAGCTATTACCCCTAACAAAATTAGATTTTACCATAAAGCAAAAAACACATCGAAATATATTCCAACAAAAACAATATAAAGTATCTTGAGAATGAAAAGATAAGTAAATATCAATAGATCAACATATTCCCAATAAATGTCAGAACAAACTCTATTAAACCAGTATAAAATACTCAAATCAAAACTACTAAAGAATTATTCCCAAAATACAATATTAATCATGGACAAGTACACAAAAACAATTAATCAAAAAAACGATAATAAAAAATATCATATAATAGCGTAAAATAAAAAATAAATACGTATGAAATATACATACAAATCAAACATACAAGAAAAATTAGAGAATATATTAATGAATATATTATCTCAGATACAAAACAGACAATTGCGATATAAAAGAAACAATATAATACAAAGAAATATATAAAATAAATAAAAATCTAAAGTAATGTAGAAATAACTATAAAACAATGTATAAATATGTGATAATCATCAATATAATAAACAAATGTATATATATAGTATATTATAACGTATTATAAAATAATAGAGAACCATAAAAAATGACATAGAAAAGATCCTCTGAATAAACAATAAAAAAAAACTAAAATAATAAACAACCATAATACATAGAAAAAAAAAAGAAAAAAAAACGAAAAAAAAAAAATAGAAAAATGATTTCCATAATATACATAATAGGAAAGACATATAAGAAACAAACAAACAACCGATCGAGGATGAAACTCATAAAAGAAAGAAAAAAAAATATCTCATATAATCAATAAAAGCAAGCAAAAAAACAAAAAATTAAAATTGCATGAAAAAAAAAAAAAAAAAAAAAAAACAAAAAAACAAAAAAAAAAAGCAAAAATAGATAGAAACAAAAAATAAAAAAAAACTAAAATCAAAAAAAAAAAAACAAAAAAAAACAATAAAAAAAAAAAAAAAAAAAAAAAAAAAAAAATAAAAATAAGAAAAAAAAAGATAAAAAGCAAGATAAAAACAAATAAAATAAAAACAAAAAAAAAAAAAAAAAAACAAAAAAACAAGAAAAGATAAAATGGCGAAAATAAATAAAAGAAGATTCAAACAAAAAAGAGATATAAAAATGCGAAAATTAACGGAATTATCCAGTGTAGCGGAAACTACCTCACGTATTTAAAAAGAAAAAAAAAAGATAAACACAAAAGAAAGTAAATCGAAATGTAATAAAAAAACATGAAGTTATGTAGTGATCTAGCTATACATAAAGAAATAATATAAATCACAAAAAAAATAAAGATAATCAAATAAAAACAGACAGAAACAAAACACAATAAAATATAAGAAATAAATAAAAATAATAAGAAAAAAAAAAAAAAAAAAAAAAAAGAAAAAAAAATAAAGAACAGATAAGAAAGAATGAAGAATTTAACGACTACAAACAGAAATACTAAAAGATAAACAATAAGGAAAAAAAAATAGCTCAAACCCAACAATAAATGAAAAAAATAACATGATCCTCGACTAATATGAAACAACAAGTGCAATTACAAAAAAAAAATGGTCTTTCGAGGGTATATTCTCTGCGCGCGGGCAACTAACTCATTTGGTTCACCTCGGCACCTGGCGAACTACGTTACGAAATCTTACACTCCAGTAAAAGCCGAGCGGCCACGGCGAGTAGGAGTAGGTTTCTATGGCAATCGTGGCGCTTCGCCCCACAATAAAAGTACTCCCCTGACAGTGGTGTCCGTCAGTACGACTACATCAAAACTGAACTACCGTTTTCGTAAGACGTATTAGATGTTCATGCAGAATGTTTGGGTTCTATTTGAAAATACCAGTTCTACTCCTCTCAGCTTTACTGCTTTATTACTAAAATCTTCATCACTATTATTTGTCGCCTATTTCGCCTTTGCAGTATATGTTTTTTAAACCTTGTCTTATACAATACCTTAACAAAATTTTCCTCTATAGACTACCACTAGCTGCATAACCACTTATGGAATGACACCTTGAATTGCCTATATTTCCACCAGCTAGATGGATTCAATTTGATGTACTCTAAGTTAGTCTGCCCAATTCTCAATTTGATGTCTTCAATCTTAAATTGGACTATTTTTTTTGTATTGATAATGGCATAAGTCAAGTGCGTAGTTTTATGATTAAAGCATGGATTTGAAATTACTAACGGGATTATAGTGAAATGATTGATAGAACGAAGAGTATCCTTGTAAAGTGTTAATCGAGTACACAAATCGTATTATTAATCCTAGCTTCTTTCAATGGTAGGACTAAAACGTTGGTAAAATTAAGTTGACTCAAAAAGTTCTCAAGCTATCTGTTCATTAATATCATTACTGTTATAAAAATCAATTACAAGTAATTTTGCCTTGTATATTCTGGAATTCAATAATTCGAATGTATTAGAAATCCGCCGTTTTCGCTTTTTTCCAAATGACTCGTGTATGTATGTTTCTTTTAAATTTAGTTCTTTGGTTTATCATAATTAACACTTTCGTGCTTTACGCCCGTCAAACATTTTTGATTGCAATTCTGATATTCTGTACACTAAGACAGATTCTCTCTAATCGTGTTAGTCCTTTCAATTTACTTCTCAAGTTTTTAAAGGCAGACTATTAAATTTCTGGAGAGAGGCATACTTAGAGGTAATCACGGAACGTGTACTCATACAGGCCTCGTCTCAAGCTTGCCACCTGGACACCCACTCGGCTTATTATTATACATGCTTGACCGAATAGACACTTGCCTTTATCCTTCGAAAGGGCCCTATCTTATGTTTAAAAGTTATGAATTTCCTATTTTATTTTATTCTTGTTGTTCCTTTCAAAGGTGATTCAGGCGATAAACTACCCCGCATTTAAATGCTGAATCACGAGTATATAGTGATTGTTGTATCATTGCCAAGCAGGCGATCAGAGTTGTTCCGAGGTAATTCCTCCTTATGCTCTTTAATCTTTCATCATATAATATAAAAAAAATCCCAATCTAACCATTTTATTTTATGATCTACCCCCGACAGTAAAGCACCTTCCGTTGATAACTTGGCAGAAAATCAGAATAACACGCGATATTATATTTCCTTTGTACAGCAATATAACGCCGATAATCGCAGCGGGCTTTGTGCCTATTTATCTCTCTCCTCGGGTTTTAGTAGATGTTCTTACAGTTTTATTAAGTGATGTTTCTTTAAACAGTACTTTTATAGTAAATGTTTCATATTAATCCATTTTGGCTAGAACTGGCTACAGCAGAGCCGTTAAATAGTATACATTTTGAATATCTCAATCAGCTCTCTCTAGGCTTTTTTTTACTCCTGTAATTTAATAGCAATAGAATAAATTTCTTTACATGAAAGTGAGGGAATCAAGTTGTCAGACCCCCCAATGATGAAATGTGAAATGATATGGTTCATCGGAGCACTTGCACATTCTTCCTTTGGTGGAACAGCTATTTGAGTGCTATTCCCGCCCACCCCTCCCACGCAATTATAGGTATCCGCCTCATACAAATCTAACGAGTTAGTACAAAATTCACCGGCAGGTTAGAACTTAATCATTTCATTCCTATGTTAGTTTTTGAGTCTCAGTGGTTCTTCAGCATGAACGTAAGTCAAGCTACAATCATAGTTGATTAAATGACAATCTTGTATTTCACTTCTCGTTTATATAATGAATTCTGCATATTGTGAAAGTATTATTAACAACAATCGGTAATACTTTACTGAGTTTACATCTCTTGACCATTATATGTATTTTCATAGAATCCTTAGTTGGGGTACACTACAATATGACAATCTACCCCACAAGAGGTAGATATTGACACCATTGATTTTGAACAAAGCAATGGTATTTTCATTCCAATCCAAAATGATCCAGGAATGTATTTTCATTTTATTCAAAAATCTTTCATGGATTTCCTGGCAAGCAGCATTCAAAGTGGAGTTCGAGTTTATGAGAAGATGAAGGTTGTTTTTTAAAGATTTGTATTTGCATGAACCTATGTTATGATAGATATTTGACATATGTCATATACTTGCCTAAACAAATCTGGGTGCAGTGAATTCATTTTTGTATTTCGGTGATAATCTCCTCATCGCAATTGGTGGCCCCATACAGCTTTTGTACGACCTCGGTCCGGGGAGGATTCATGGACACTCCCGCCAGTTTGTCACAAACTACGACTCTCCCAAGAATACATCTCTCATACGCTGACGGCGTACAATGATTAGTGCAAACCCGTACCATCAAGTATATTACAAGGAAGCTGTCCAAAATATATAAACCATTCACCTCAAGCATATTCAACTGGACCCTGATCAAATATAATTCTATTATTGATATCAATGGTTACTTTCCTTTATTTGGAGATGGCAAACCAGAAAAGATTCGTTACGTATACGCGTCTTAAGTTTTTATTACACCCAATGAATCGGCCTTCTTTTGCTATGACAGGCACAGTAATGCTCATTTGTTATAAACCCCCCCTTGAACGTTCCTTCGAGCCCTCATTGTATCGTGTCTGGCATTATAAGATAGCCTGATTTTCGATGTATTACAACAGTCCTTGATGTCATCTGACGTTAGAGCAACACCAAAATTAATCCTGGAGATTGGAGATTGTACAGCATGTACGGTGAGGTGCAAATTTAGCATACGAACCTAGCTCACCAATACCCCATGAGGTTAAAACAAGAACTCTTTCGAAGTTTTTTTTCAAACATCGAAACACATGTTACCTTGGGTTCTGCAGCTATTGATTTCCGTATGTGTATTATACTTTCGGAAATTTGTTCTGGAATGTATTCATTTCCCCCACTTTCTATTTAGCGGGAGGCTAAGGTCTCGTTTGGCAATGGCTATTTAAACCGTTGAAAGTAACCAAAACTGAACCAACCGCTCAGTATACACTCGGATGTATTGTGCATGATTACGTGTACTCCATCATTAGGAAGTGTTTGTAGTTATTTGTAGCTTTCTTGACCTTGCGATCTGGCTGATTGGTATTCGAATGCTGGGAAATCTTGGATTTCGATATATTAGAAATATCGTAATTTTGGATTTTTGGATAAATAAGGAGTATAGTCGAATCGAGTTGAATGAGCCTTCTGGGCTTTCGTAATTTAGACACATTGTGTAATCCGACATAGTAAATGTCGGATGAGGCAGGTTTCACTGTACATTTCTTTTCTTTATATGCTGTTTAACTCTGTTAATGTCATCTTTATTTACGGTGAATGATCTGCAGTAGTGGTGACAACAGAACACATAAATCCCAGAGTCTTGACAACAGAACACATAACTCACCGTGCCTTGATGGAAAGGTAGGTTAGGACATTTGATTAATAAGCTTGAAAAATCTATCACTGTTCGTTACCTTTAATGGTTGTTTGAATTACTATTTTTGAGAAATTATGAATAATGTAAAACCTCGTTTGCTCATATTTTCACCAGTGTGAGACCGAGTTTACCCATGTGAGGCAGTCATGTGAGATTTTTAGATCCCACACTTCTGCGACGTTGTTATTTGTGATGTCATATGTTTTCTATGATTAATGTTACACTGTGAAGCAAAATGGTTTATATTGTTTTCTTTAAATTTCAATTTTCAATGACTTTCTGGTGGACAGCCTTGAGCTTTTCGGGTATGCTCTTTTTGCCCGTATAATTAGGTTTGCTTTAAAGTTCAAATAAATACATGCAAGGGTAAAATAACACTGGGGTATAACAACCTTCACAGCTTGGAGACGTACATTATCAATTCAGAAAGAATGGCTACTCCTAAAAAAAAATTGGACACTAAATAAAAGTAAATTTGAAATTATAACGGCAGTAGAAAATAAAGTAAAATCAAAACCAGAAATAGCAAAGGATTTTGGAATTAAACCCAGTACGTTAACAATGATTATACAACAGCAGGCTGCCATCATTGAAGCCATGGAGTCTGGTGAGTTTTCACCGAAACGGAAACGAATGAGAACGGGCAATTATACAATGCTCATTTGTAAACTTTGCAACTTACTAATAAATTGATAATAACTATCGATGATAATATTGCTTTATGATCGGGATCGATATCATTAATACGTAAGACATTGACTACCCATACGAAAAAGTCTAGTTGACCGTCAACTAGCCATCAACTAGCTGTCAACTAACTATTGACTGAATACACGTAAACAGTTGACCACTTGGAGTTAAATACTATTTTGAAAAGCAGTCAACTTGTTTGCATAAAATAAACAGTTGGTCATTAATTGACAGCTTTTCAGATACTGTGTGTATAGTTGACCATTAGTTGAATGCTAACTCTTTGAAAATTCAGCAGTTGTCCTGGTTAGGAGCATTGGATTGATAATGAAGCTTGAAAATATCTATCACTGTCGTTACCTTTAATGGTTGTTTGAATACTATTTTTGAGAAATTATGAATAAGTAAAACTCGTTTGCTCATATTTTCACCAGTGTGAGACCGAGATTACCCATGTGAGGCAGTCATGTGAGATTTTTTAGATCCCACACTTGCTGCGTACTTGTTATTTGTATGTCATATGTTTTCTATGATAATGTTACACTGTGAAGCAAAATGGTTTATATTGTTTTTCTTTAAATTTCAATTTTCAATGACTTTCTGGTGGACAGCCTTGAGCTTTTCGGGTATGCTCTTTTTGCCCGTATAATTAGGTTTGCTTTAAAGTTCAAATAAATTAAATCGCACAGTGGTAAATAACAACGGGTAACACCTTCACAGCTTGAGGACGGTACATTAATCAATTCAGAAAGAATGGCTACTCCTAAAAAAAATTGACACTAATAAAAAGTAAATTTGAAATTATAACGGCAGTAGAAAATAAAGTAAAATCAAAACCAGAAAATAGCAAAGGACTTTGGAATTTAACCCAGTACTTAACAATGATTTATACAACAGCGGCTGCCATCATGAAGCCATGGAGTCTGCTCTGTGAGTTTTCAACCGAAACGGAAACGAAATGAGAAACGGGCATTATACAATGCTCATTTTGTGAAACTTTGTCAACTTACAATAAATTGATAATATAACTATCGATGATAATATTGCTTTCATGATCGGGATCGATATCATTAATACGTAGACATTGACTACCATACGAAAAAGTCTAGTTGACCGTCAACTAGCCATCAACTCAGCTGTCAACTAACTATTGACTGAATACACGTAAAACATGTTGACCACTTGGAGTTAAATACTATTTTGAAAAGCAGTCAACTTGTTTGCATAAAATAAACAGTTGGTCATTAAATTGACAGCTTTTCAGATACTGTGTGTATAGTTGACCATTAGTTGAATGCTAACTTTTGAAAATTCAGCAGTTGTCCTCTAGATGAGATACTTTATCTTAAATGAAAAAAGGAGTTGACTATTGTTTAATGCTATGACTTCATCATTCTAGAAGTGCTTAGTGCTCGACTTAGAAACAATGAGAGTTGTTCCACTAGGTGAATACTTGATCTTAATAAAAAGCGTTGGTGCGGCAGCCATGTTTGGACAGGACGGCATTGTCCTTGTGTGGATTTATTTTTCAACTTTAAAGACCGCAGTTGTTGAAAGTGGATGTCGATATGAAATCCAGAAGATAGAAAAAATGTTGATGATCGATTGCATTAGATAAAGGTACAGGTGCGGAATTGAGCCATCTTCATTGAAACTCTGAATTGGTTCAGGATTTGGAGCCGTCCGAGAAATCTCTGTTCGCGGATTGTTGTTGTTATACATTTGACATGGTGCATGGACAGAAGTCTACTTAAAGTGTCCACTCATTAGACTTTTTCTGTGCCGTTGGAACAACTCCGATTGTAGCTTCGTACGGAAGACTCGATTTTGTGGCCAGACATACATGCATAATGTGCCGAAATTTGAAACCAGCTAGATCTAGCGTCATTCCACAGGAGTCTGATGTCTATCTGTTTAGTAGGTGGTGTATTATTTTTTTTAATTGTAGCTCTATTCTTGAAAAAAAAACTTCAGATTCCAGTGGTCGATCATACAGTAACGTGCAAAAAGTATTCGGTCACATAATAGAAAGTACCTTTGCCCTGAGTATTTTGTGATGTCAGAAGTAGAAAATATTTAAAATTAGAAATTGATCACATGGTACATTCAAAATATAGGAGCGTTCAAACTAGTGGTCAACCGCACTAAAACTATGAGCGTTCACAGGGTCACACAGCACAGAAAATATAGGAGCGTTCAACAGGGTCAACCGCCAGAAATATAGGAGCAATCAACAGTGGTCAACCGCACAAGAAAATAGAGGAGCGTCAACAGTGGTCAACTGCACAGAAAATATAGAGCGTTCAACAATGGCTCACTGCACAGAAATAGAGGAGTATTCAAACAGTGTCAACTTCACAGAAAATAGAGGAGATTCAACAGTGTCAACTGCACAGAAAAATAAAGGAGTAATTCAACAATGGTCAACTGCACAGAGAATAGAGAGCATTCAATGAATAATCAGACTATTCTCCTGTTATGCGAAATGAGTTGACCGCTCCTTCATTGCATGTGAAAAATTCAACCAATGGTCAATCATGGTCAATGATTTCAATGATATCAACTGAAATACTGCCCCATGAAATTCTAATGTACTTTTTCGTATGGGTAAACAAATATTATACAGGATCGTCTTTCAAGCTTCCTATGCGGTAACATGTTACTGATTTCGCTTATATTGAACTTCGGTATATTGAAAGTTTGGCCCCCTGAATTTCATCTAATAGATTGCGACTATTTATCCCTCTTTTTTTAAGAAACCAGAAGTGGTCAATGAAGTTCATAGTACTACACTGAAAATTTCGGTACTGGATTCCAGCTGATAAATGCTACGTAACAAACATTGTTTTGTATTGGTAAAAGTACTGATTATAATGTGCTTTAAATAACTAGGGTTTTACTTTTTTTCCCAAAATTGGAGTTCCTACTTACACTCTAAAGCAATTTCACAAAAGATGAAATTCTTCAAATATCACCTTTCTGTTTTAAACACTTGCAATATCCGAAGAATCAGGATTCAATTTGAATTACCATATCTTTATTGGATTCAGAAGTCTGCATAAAAACCCTTCACAAACAAATCACATCGCTTGCCTCCAGTAAGTGCTCTACAAGGCCTCTTCTCTCTACTTTTGACTAAACTTACTAACAGCTATCCAAAGAATCTCGTTTCAAAGGAAGTAACTGTTCCACCTACCATATTCCAGAGAGTGGGATGTCAATAGATGTGGATTTCTTAACAAACTCTAAACAGCTTTTGTGATAACTAAATCACAAGATTTTTTCAAAAATTGACTTGCCATCAAAACGTATGATTTCTCCACACGTTTACACAACGATCCTCACGATAAATTAAAAATCTAGGCTTTTTCAGATTTATAGATAAATTGCTTTTTAAACAAAAACGGCAACCCGAAAATACGAAGTTTCTGTCGTTGGAGACAACAAGACCACATTATTTTGTTAGGAAAACACTCTTGATTTCCCCATACACATCAGTACTCTAAGTAGATATTAGAGCATGTTGGGTTCTTATAATTAATATTTATGTAGTCTTTGGAGGACCAGGCTTTCCAAGCAATCCGTAGGTATTCCTATTGGGCATAATTGTGCCCCCTGTATTTGCGACTTATTTTGTGTTCATAGTGAAGCAGAACTTTCGTACAGAAACTGTTACGGATAAAAACAACAAAACTTGAACACTGTGTCCTTACACCTTACATATAGGTATATAGATATTGTGCTATCAATTAACAATCATCATTTTCACAATTATTCCGCATTTGATAGATCCCGAAAACTCGAGCAGATAAGGACACAGCAGAATCTGACATATCTGCTTCATATTTGGATATTTACTTAACACTTGACTCTACATGGCCAGACTGACAACTAAGCCGATTATATGTAGCGTATGACTTTTGACATTTTGCAATCGTCAACTTTCCTTTTCTCTGTAGTTAACTCGTATAGCCACTCATCGACCTGTTATCTGGTTTAATCTCCAGTTGATTCGATACGCAAGAGGCATGCTATGCGTCATGCGGACTTTGCAAATAATAAAAGCCCGATGGCAATTACTATACAAAAAAGTTGATGCTGCCAGGTTAATAACCGAATCGTCGTTAAGTCCGTATCATTTCGCAAAATTCTACGGTCGCCTTATAAGGACCTTGTTTGCGATTACAAATTATCATCTGAATTTCATTATGTTGACTGAATTTGTTTCATACCTTTGTTAGGACTTGTCCATTTCTCCTACTAGATTTCCAACTAGCTTAATAAAGAAAAAATATTTGCTATGCTTTCAAAGCACTGCTGTTCAGTACTTTATATTGTATTGCTTTGGGTAGCAACAACTTATGCCTTCAAATGCTTTTACTTGGCAATTAATATTGATGTTGTTTTGGTAAGCAACAAATGTTGGTGTTTAAAAAAAATCTTGGTCAAAATCGCGTTTGATGGTGGCAAGATTTTAGTTTGCTTTGTGTTAGCAATAACTAATTGACAATAATTATAATAGATTGCCTATTGCTATTCATACACTGCCTTCGGTGACCAATTTATAGTTTTACTTGTTGTAGTAATAACCTATTTAAATAATTAATAATTGCTAGGCTTTCAAACACGCTGCTTTTGATGGCAATTTATATTGCTGTTGCCTTGGACTGTCATAATTCAATTATATTAAATAATAATTGCTATTGCTTTCCGAACACTGTATTGGTCGGCAATTTATATTGGTTGTTGTTTTGGTGTCGAATAACTTAAATTAAAAAAAGTAAAAAAAAAAAAACTAATGATAAATAATACTCATGCTTCGAAACACTCTGTTGGCTGGGCTAGTTATCATTTTTGGCTTCTGGTAGCAATAACTTTAAAACAATAACAAGATAAAATTATACAATGTCTATGCTCAAACATTGCTGTGGCAGTTACTATTGTGTTGCTGTGGATAGCAACACACTTCATTTAAAAACAAATTTTGCTTGCTTCTGAAACATTCCTTTGGTGACATTTATTACAACTTTTAAAAAAAAAGTAATATGTGATACATGTAATGTTGTTATTATATGTGTGTATATGTGTATTGTATATATACAATCATGTATATAGGTTTTGCAATAATAAAAGTATACAGGGAAGGAAAACGATCTCAATGCCTTGACATACGTGTACTCAATTGAAAAAGATGCAAAAAAAAAAACAAAAAAAACGAACAACCCCAAAATCATCCCACCCCCACAGAAAAAACCCAACATATCTAAAAAAAACACAGAAAAGAAAAGAATAAGAAAAAAACCCAGATACTCAATGACAGTGTATTATATCACCTAAGTTAATACAATCAACATTATGGTATAAGTAACGTACTACGAATATTTACAAAAGTAACAACAGTTTATTCCTGTTGGATTGCATTTATCTATAATCATAAGGGCTACAAAAGTGCTTCATTGGCTATTTTACAAACGATCCCAGTCTATCTTACTTTGCCTGCTATTTATCTGCATCAACGATTGTCTCTCCCGCATTTTTTTCTTAATATTATGAAGAGGGATCCAGTAGCAGTAGACTAGCGAATCCGCCTGTAATGATGTTTATGACACTCAATTAACGATCAAATTTAATTCTCCATCTTAAGATTCAAATGAACAGGCAAGGCTAACAGCGAACGCATTGGTATCAACCCCAAACTCAGAATACAAGAACAAGAGTGTG
The DNA here is from genome assembly GCA_903981925.1 of Ostrea lurida. NCBI lineage: Eukaryota > Metazoa > Mollusca > Bivalvia > Ostreida > Ostreidae > Ostrea > Ostrea lurida. The sequence goes on from CAJDSM010095830.1 coordinate 15,929, forward strand.
CAAACCGAGGGACCCCTGGACACATCAGAGGGGAACGTGGTTTCTAGGGGGTAAGCCATCCCCTGTCGACTCCGGTCACAGCTCCATGACCCCATTGTCGTGAGCAGGGCAAACGGATTGAATATGTACTCAAATGCAGCTGTGTTGAAAAGGCGTGAACAATTGCTAGTAAAACATGTTCGACAGGATTTGAACCAAACGAACAGACTGTCTGGGAACAACTAGATCGTTTAAACGACGATATTATTTGCAAAATGGCTGCCTTAAACGTGAATGTTGAAACCCTTGACGACAGGCAAGGCTTGTTGTGTAATTAGTCTACCATGCATTAAAATAAAAACCCCTGATCATTACGCAGTAATAAGCTGTTGTTGTATCGAGTAAGTTGAGCAATATCATTGTTCGTACTTCTTTGCCTTTGTAGGAAATTTGAACTGTTGACCTGCTATAAAATATGCAAGTACTCCTCCTAGGCACCTGATCCCACCTCTGGTGTTCCGTAGGTCCGTCGATGCTGCAACTCTTGTTTTGTATGCTATTTAGGACTTACAGACTTCTTATCATTGTTCCGTTATCTTCCTGTTACAATCATCCCGAGTTGTCAGTAATCGTTAAGATTAAGTTGTTTAGTTTAACGTTAATGGTTTTAGTTGACAATCTCAACGTGCGAACGCTACATGGCGAAGACTATGGTCATTGGTCGTATTTATTTTCTAGTTTGGCTGGGATACATGTATAATCAAATCGCGTAAATTGGTCATTGATTTCTCACATATCATTATTGATAGAGAAGAACGTCGTCAGTATATCGAAATGTTGAATTAAAAGGCCCGCGCTAGGTAGATTTTCTTTCTCATACCTGTCTAACATCAAAAAACTTGAGATATTGGATGTTCAGCGCTTACAGTCAATGTTTGATTGATTGTCAATTCTCCGCTGAATTCTAACCTACTTTTAGACAAACATCTTGTATGATGATACAGGCTTTATGTATATCTCTTACACAAGAAGACCGGAGGTTTTTTCCCTTAATCCCGTGACCATCGGTAAGATTGTAGTCGGCCTCATCATCTCTCAATCCTCTTGTCTTCTGCCGTCGATACGTAATCTGTGCTTACAACATCAGCGTTCCTTGACCTTGGGTTAGCAGTGTGTATAAATGTCTCTGATGCTCTGACTTACCTGCGTAAATCAGCATGATTTGATGTTAATTGAATTAACGAGTTAATGTGTAATTTTCGAAGACAAAGAAGATGTTGTCTGATTGATATATTAGAGAGGTGCAGATACATGTACCAGTCACTAAGCTTAAGATCAGAGGTCCCCGTGCTATCCGATGCTATCCTTAGTTTGTAGAAAAATTATCTAGGGACAGAAACAAAATATTTACAGCTACATATTTCGTCTTCTGTTCTAAAAGAACCAATTCATTCTTTTGGAAATAATGCCATTAAAAATTGAGTACACACATCAGGTAATAAAAATCAACATATTCTCCACGCTTTCGTGTAGAAGATAAGCCTCAACTGCATCCCGAGGTAATAATATAGTATTTTACATCGTGCAATCACTGCTATATAATTCTATCATTCTTGCTTGATAATATGTAAATTACCTTTCAAAGTACTTTTTTGCAACATATTGAATTTCGGTATTATTTATTAATAGAAGAGATTGACAAAGTTCTTAAAAAGGTTACTATACTAGCGCGAGGCTGTAATTTTTCACCGCACTTTTTTACCATTTATGGAATGTACCCCCTATTAAAATTTACAATGGTATGCCATGCTACATTACACAACATAGACAACCAATATCCTCAAAACTATTCACGACTCGCTTGTACCTCTGATGGAGAGCGCGAGAGTCCAGGGATTGTTTTTAAGTTGTTCTCCATTCGAACCTCTCCTGCTGTTCCTTCTGTACAACGTATCTGTCGAAAATCAACAATTGCGAAAATATAGCCTTAAGGACCCTCTCTACACTCGCATACAAACGAGTTGAAGTAATTTTAAGCTATTAGAGTTATCTGCCGCTTAGGATTTTTATGACACTATACAGTAGATACGTTGTGACTGCCAATCTAACACGTCAAGTAGCCAAAGATAAGGTTAACTGAACCTCTTAAATTCTTGCGATTGTTTTGATTTACCATCAAGTGAGCATTGGTTATTTCGTGGATATTCATCCATATACTTCATACTTTGGAACATTTTTCCTGAAATAGAATGGTCGTACCCACTAATTTATATTGCATATGAAAACTAGTTCTTTTGGGTTAGTGATCAATTTTTTAAAGTATAAGCAATTATACACCTTCCTCCTAGTTGTCGTTAAAAATGACATAGAATGACCCTTAAGCTCAACACAAAATGGTAAATAGCTAATGCCAAATGCTCCGAACAAGAAGTCCATATAGCAGGATAGAGCCTATTATTCAGTGAGATTATTTAATAACGGAAAGCTATGGATTCAAAAAAACACACAAATGCAGAGAAATATAATATAAAAAAACCCTTGAATACAATCGAAGAATGACGACTGAACACGTAAACTAAAAGCGCTGACCTCCTCGTTGATATGACAACATTTTGTATTTCACCATATTTTGTAGTTTCCTGCTATACAGTGTAGTAATAAATTACTTATAATGATAAAAGTAATTCCACATTTTATATTAGGATGAGATCAGGATTAAGACTTTTGATTACATTCTTACTTATAAAAGAATATACTCACTATCATTAAAATGTTACTTGTTGGCACATGCTTACATCAAATTTTTCTGCTTAAGAAATTTCAATCCCATGTCTTATGCATGTTGACCTACTTATCGCGCGCCATGCCGGGGAGATGTAGATCTAAGGGCGGGGGGTGTGCAGAGTATCAGTGGATTTACCAAGGATTAATAATTTGCTAAACATATGTACTAAGACATAGTGTAACAGTTGCAAACAATAACTTGTTCTACTTAGCGACTGATTTAACAGGATTGATAAATGCAAACACTACAGCACAGATTTGTTGGTAAAGAAACGTTTAATGAGTACAGTTTACTACGGATCGCTCGTATTCAAAAATGATATCTTTATAACAATGTCATGTTTAAGTGCTGGTTGGAGAGCCCCTATTTCTTGACATGTTTAACAGTTAATACTCCGATCGAATAAGCAGTTTTTCAATGATCGGCCACTGAGTTTGAGATTAATAAAATGCTTCACTGGAGAAGAGTAGTGAGATAATGAATTAATTGAATTCGGGAGACAATATTCGCGATCTAGAGACGAGAGCTTTGCAAAGTGCTGACAGTGCATCTTGTTCAGAGTGGAAATTTCCCAGTAATCCACACGCGAGCTGACGTGAATATATGAAAGTCTATTTTTCTCAATTTTATTAACTGTTCAGTGCATAAAATCAGGATCTGCGGTAATATAAGAATATTAATAAAACTTACTTACCAATATAATGAATTCAGGGACCCAACTTTCAATATAAACCGAAGTTCCAATATAAGCGAAATCAATAACTGTTGACCGCATAGGAAGCTTGAGACGCATCGCTGATTATAATTGTTTACCTCCATCACGAAGAAAGTAGATTAGATTCAATGGATGTATTCAGTTATGAGTTCATTGACAATTAAGTATGACCATTTCAATTGACCCTGGCTGATTCAATGCAAATGTGGAGTACTCATGAAATGATGGGCAGGAGAATCACGATCATCATTGATGCTCAGGTTTTCTATTGCAGCTTGACCATTATTGAATGTCATCCTTTGTGCTGTGCAGTTGACATCTGTTGAAACTCCTTATTTTCTGTGCAGTTGACCACTTGAATACCGCTCTATTTTCTGCTGTGAGTTGATCCCTGTTGAACGCTCCTTAATTTTCTGTGCCAGGTTGACCACTGGTTGAGTAATTCATGCTCGACCACTTGACGTCCTATAGTTCTGTCGGTTGATCCACTGTGTTGAATCGCTCCTATATTATGTCTTGCTGTTGACCACTGTTGAACGCCTTATTTCTGTGCGGTTGGATCCACTGTTGAACGTCCTATATCTTGACGAAACCCATGTGGATCAATTTTTCTACATTTTAAACTTTCGGACTCCTGACAATACAATAAACATTAGCTCTGGGCAAGCAACGTTTCTATTGTGGACCGACATACTTCTTGGCACCGTTAAACTATGACTCGCACCACTGGAATACTGAAGGTTTTTTCAAGAATAGAGCTAATTAAAACAAAATGATACACCCACTCCTACTAAATAGAACTTCAGACTCCCTGTGAAGACGCTAGATCTAGCTTGGTTTCGCAAGATTTCGCATGCCATTATGCGATGTAATGTCTGCCACAAAACGGCTTCGTAAAGAAGCTACAATCGATGGGTTGCAACGCAGCAGAAAAGTTAATGAGTGAACATCTTGAAGTAGACTTCTAGTTTGACATGCACCATTTCAATGTAAACAAACACAATCCGCGGGAACTAGAGATGTTCTCGGTACGGCTCCAATATTCCGAACCCATTCAGAGTTCTCATGAAGATGGTCAATTCCGAACCTGCTACCTTATCTATGCAATCGATCATCAAATTTTTATCTTCTGATTTATAACTCTAAACTTCCACATTCAACAACTGCAGTCTCTTTTAGAGTTGAAAAATAAATCCACACAAAGCACATATGCCGTCCTGCAAACATGGCGCCGCACTCACGTCTTTTTATTTAAGATCAAGTATTCACCTAGGGCAACCTCTCAATTCTGTTTCCTAAGGTCGGAAGCACTGAAGCACTTCTGAATGATGCAAGACATAGCATTATCAACATATACGTTCACAACTCCGTTTTATTTCATTTAAGATAAAGTATTCATGTAG
>CAJDSM010095833.1:79-16549 GCA_903981925.1 Ostrea lurida
CGACCATCGCATGATGTCAACCTTTTTACTGGACAGTGAATTACAAAATTATAATGAAACAATCCGGGCTTTTTTTCATCAAATCAACTGGTAAAATTGATGTTTACAACTAATTAATTTTCACAGGTCAATGTGAAGACCTGTCTTACGTTTAGAAAGGTAGTTAGCATAGTTAAATCTCCAGTGAGAATTCGACGAGACTGAAGTATTTGTGACTGGTTGCCGATCTTCCGAAAGAAGCAACCAGTCCAAAAAGGTATCTTAGCCTCATACAAGTCTCAATATTGATATTATTTAGAGTTTGAGAAACAGTGTGGGGAAGTCCAGACATGCTCAATGTGGTACTTTCCTTTAAAATTCATGGCAGTGTGAGATAATATTAACTTGAGAATCACACATTAATTTGTCTTCTTGTTCACTCTTAGTGGTCCCGTTTCAATCGAGTCAAACATTGGAACCCCACGGCTTAAATGCAGATTAACACTTTACATGATTCAACGGTGATAATAAGGAATCTTTTTGTCATATGATAATGATAGTAATAATATAGTGATGGGTCACAATACTTTACGGTCAGATACTGCACCCGCCTGTTAAAAAATTTGTAAGGAATGAAATGGATTTTTTTGACTCAGAAACGCCTCAAATTTAAAAGGTGGCGTATGGACATACAGTTCAAGGTAAAAGTGTTTAGATTTTTAGATTGCTTCATTTTTTAAGTTGTTTACAATGCTCACTTAAGGGTAATAATTCTAATGATCGAGTAAAATTTTGAAACGGGTACATCTGTGTGGGGCTGAGTTAAGTAAAGTGAGTATACAGCATTCAATAACAATTCTTAGCTATGTAAAACAAACCTCGATCCATGTATTTTGTGTACCTACATTTAGAACAATGCTAGAGTATATATCGTTCCATTTAAAGGGCAATTTTTCAGAATTAAACATAAGTTCACTCCTGAAACACAAAATTAATATAGTTCTATTGTTTTCTCCCATTAATTTTGTTTTGAATCATGGTATTTTCTGTGAAGCATTCTTATGCAAATGTAAAGGCAAAGCTCGGCCTGTGTTTACAGTTCGAGTAAAAGAATTGTAAGGGCGCTCTAAAGTCTCCTTGAAAACTCAGCACAAATGACGTTCAATTTTTGGCTGACCATTAGAAATACCGATAGTGAGGGCAATTGTAAAGCATTAGAAATGAAAATCTAAAACGCTAAACATTTTTAGCTCAAAACGTGTCATTGCCCCTTTAAAATAGCCTCTGAAAATTTATTGTTCCACTCAACCATTGAAACTATATCTTCGTACAGTAAATTTCACATATCTATTGGGCACTGATCTATTGCTATAATTATGAAAGGTTCTCATCTCCACATTGTAATCCTATATTTGAAATATTCGTAGAACCTTTCCAGACTCATTCTCTGGATTTTGGTCACTTTGGTAGGCTGTGAACAACATCTAGCTGGTTCCCAGTAAGGGCAGATAACTCTTATCTTTGAATGATATGGAATATTTATTATTTATTAGCATATTGAAAACAATTTATCTTCTTAAACAATGATTGTGATGTATATCAACGGCCCATTTTTGGGTCCGAATATCGGACACTTTCCCCCCCAAAAATCTGTCAAATTTTCCCCTGGTTTAGGCTGCATCTTCTCCAACAATAAAATTAAGAATTAAAAACACATTTAAAAAAATTAAACATCTTGCAGATGTGAATGACTATTATCAATCATAAACACTTATATCTATTTAAAATGCCATACACTATATCCAAAAGTGGATGACATTCAGGAAAACACCTTTGCTATGGCTTCAGATTAATGGTTTGTATTTTTGTTCTAGCATACATAGGTATATTCCGTTGAAGACAGAGAGGTATAAAAAGGGGGGTGGGGAAAGTTGAAAAGCAGCAATAGGTTATGGCTAGGTTAAGGAGATGTATAGTTGAGATTAAAGCTGCTTACGTATCTAATGAATAATATCTTCATATTTACTCTCATTACGAAAAAAAAAATATATTACAATACATCAAATTGTATAGCACCCTAATTAAAGTCAATCAAATATAATCCTAAAGCGTTTAAATTACATTTAACATTTAAAATACTATATGTCAGCAACACTCATTTAAATTAAGTCATTTAAGAAGTAACAAATAATTTTATTGAGAAGATTTTATTTCGATTCCTTCGCACTTACATTTCGACATTACAAAAATAAGTATTCGTGACAGTAATAGTGGAAAGATTTTCTGTGTTGGTTAACTTGCCTCAACATCGCTGGCCCTGCAGCCAGTTAAAAATACAATTAACAGAACAGTTGCACTAGAAATTTTTTTGCTTTAAAGGTAAAAATCAAATACGGTATGACGAGGTACCATGGAGACTTCACTGCAGTGGAATCGTGGGTTATGTTTGTGAAGGGGCAGACTGCACGTGTGTAATCAAACTGTGAGTAAATCATTTTAATCAGTAAAACAACCTGTGTTACATGTGAGATGAATAAAATTTGACAATTTTTTCGTAAGTTTTTTGATTGGGCATGGAATGATTTCGGATGTTTGTGCTTTTAATTTTGGAATGCTTTGTCGTTTTCAGTACGTGGAAACTCTGCGCCAAGATTATTGGGTGACATGAAAAACGGATCTCATGACCAGGTAAGGAAAGTGAAGAGTCGAACGTTTCTCCACCAGAAAAAACTGGATTATATACATGTTTTTTATAGATCTGATGTTGATATAAAATGTACACATTTGTCAGAAAATATCTCTGGTTAATGTTGAATTTTTTTTTTTAAGTGTTATTCCATAATAAACAATGTTACCTAGAAAGCATGAATCAAGTTTTGATTAACATACAGATACACGCTCAGGTATACTATTTTGAATGGCCCACTTTACCATTGCTGTGGGCTGCAACTTAGCACAAATCACACCAGTGGGCATTAGGAGAGATATTTTACTTCTGAAATTATTAGCAGTTTTATATACAACCCACCAGTGTTCAGATGAACATTTTTTAACATGCCCACTCTTAAATAGATTTGCCCCACAAGGGGGCACTGTGGCAAATTTTTATCTCCACCTGAGCTGGTACTGTGAGAGGATGTACTCTTTTCGACAGAAAGAGAATAGTTTGGGTGAGAATATCTGTCCGACGGACTAACTCCATATGGGCACCGACGGCCACGGCGTGCGTTGTTAAACCGATGTATGCAGTTGTATGAAGAAATTATAATGAAATATACAGTACTGCAATGTTTTGTCCCGTCCAAGAAATAAACACTCTGAAACTACCCTACATTTCAAAAAAATTTCTGACACCTCCCCCTTATTTCTTGTGTCACAGTGTTGTCTGCTGATACGAAATCCTCCCCCCCGCCACCATCCGACGCGCCACTCTCTGTACTCTCGATTGTCTTGTCAAGTAATCTTTTATTTCTGCATAGTCAAAAGATGTTCTTGCCCCCCACCCTTTGATGATTTAGCAGCTTGCACCCTCCCCCCACTCTCTCCAGGTGATTATAGCAGGCTCCTCTCCACGCACACCACGCCCTCCGCTTCATGTGTTTTGAATGATGATTTATTTTTTTTCTTGATGCGAAGTCACATAAATTGTTTGGAAAGTTTTTGCCCCTTCCCGGCACCACTTTCTCCTGTGTTATTACAGAGTTCTGTCCCCCACCCACGATTTTCCTATGGTTTATGTTCGTTAACAATACACCCACAGCGCGCGCCGGCATTTCAGAATTGATTTGATTATTTGCCCCCCCCTCCTCATTGAATATGAATAACCCCCTACCTTTAGTCTTTTCTCAGTGTCACATAATTTTGGATATGCTTTTCCCCCCTAGCCTCAGCCCCACCCCTGTCCCTCTTTTTTTCTGTGATTTTTTTAAGACCCGCCTCTCAGCTTCATCAGTATCGAGATTTCAGCGTTTTTTTTCTTGCTTGTCATTACTTAATGTAGAAGTAATTGCCTCGCCCCCTTTTAAAATCAGTCCACCGCCGACTGCCCTAGATTAAAATACACCTTTATATTGATTCAAATATATAAGATTGCATTCAGATATATGCCATGGTGTTGATTCAATGGTCTTTGCTAAAGAATAGTTTATTCTGTGCATTAAAAATCCAAGTGTTTCAATTAATGAAATGAAGTGTTAAAAAAGGGAGATCTTGCTAAATAATTCAGCTCATCATTCAAGTTCAATGTCCCATTGGTGATTTTTCGCAGGTTTTTCATCCAAAACTTCTATGACTCTCAATGCACTAATCTAGTCGCGGTTTCTCATGCATCACCATATGGTCTCACGCACAGCATTTCTTTTCGGATCATGTGGCATCACATTCTATACCTTGTGTTCATACGGAAAGACTCTTGGTTAGATTGAGGAGGGTTTTAGAAAGAATATTTACCAGCATGATCGTGGTACAATAATGGAAAGTTTAAGAAATACTAATCAAAAATGCCACCATTTCCACACTGTAACTCGTGGGCAAACTTGTGCAGGAATATAAGGCAGTTCTGTAGATAATCATTTGGTACGGAAGACATCCTTGCCACTGCATCAATCGTCCGATTGACGTAATAAAATGAATATAAAAAGCTTCAAATTTCTTTATCATAGCAACGTGGTGATATGTTGCTTCATCGATTCATGGCATCAACCGGAAGTCGTGTTTCACAGATTTTCTTTGCTACATTACTGGTTCGTGCAATTCGAACGATAAGCGGCTCGTTAGTTTTAGGGTTTAGTCATTATTGCCCAGGAGGGTTTAGATTGTTAACTGTCGTACGGGTGATAGACAGTCAAACTCCGAAGAAATATAAGCTGATTTATTTCCGATTTAACTTTGATTCTTAGGAAGAATACACCGTAGCGGACGTCACAATTTTTACTTATTTTGGTTTAAAGATATATGTTTAGATTATGTAATTCGTTACATTCAGTATGGCGATAAATTGTCACACTGCAAGTTGTGAATGTTGGGAATGAAATATAACCACAATTAACTTGGATGGATGATAGTCTGTACGTGTTGGGTGTTTTAAGGGTCGTACAGATCCATTGAATAGAAATGAAATGCTCCTTTCAGAAATGAAGTAAATCACTATAATTGAGAAAAGCCACTATAGTAAATATCATATGTTCTAAACTTTTAACGAACGGCAATATAACATGTATAATATATAATAAAAGTTTTGAAAAGTGTGGATGACATACTTTCGCCTATTTCAAAACAATTCTTTTCAACAGGTTTGGGCCCACCTTCCCCTTAGGGGGCGAACAATAGTAACACATAGAGGTCATTATCGCCTCTTTAGCCAGCAAATAACATTTTATAAAATACGGTGGCGAAGCTCCCGCAGTTTCCCTTGCATGCTTATGATAATTTGGTTATTAGAATAAAGTGAAGAATTGGTGCCATGGTTTTAATTACTTAAATTAACTTGCATTTTCAGTAAATTCCATAAATGATTTTGCGCGGTCATTGATTTTAGAATGAAGAAATTATTTCCAGCTGTATGGACTGTGACACACCTTTTGAATCCGAGGAATCTAAATTGAACTTTAATGTCACATCTAAACTGACTGGCTCTGCTCTGGGCCCGTCTTTTATAAATTGTTGCATCTGGTAAAGCAAATTTATCGAAAGAGAAAAGATTATCCAATTTACAATGTTTGTATTGAGCTATATCGTGCTAAAAAATTATATGCTGTTTTAAACTTAAACAGTCGTACGATAAGCTTATTCGCGTATTCCCATTAAGTTCGAATGAATACTACCCCCTTATGAAATCCGATGCATTCTATTCCTTATGTGTTTTCTTGACATGGGAAAAGTACTTGCAATAGGAAAGCAAATATACATACAATGCCATTTCAATCTTTAGAAAGAAAAGACATTCCCGGCTACCGTAGTAAATTGTCCGTATCCGAAATTAAATGTTTTAAGATTAATCAAATTGTTTATTGATAGCATGATCTTTAACCTTTCACTTACGAAGAGCTAAAGGCATATAGAACAAATTTGTAACAACATTTCGTTCAACTTTTAAACTTGAATGGATAATGTAAATATGTTAGTGGTTTAAGGTCTTGGTAGCATTCTTACCTTGCAAGACAGCCTCCCTTTTTTAAGTCCCGCCAAGAGACGCAGCTGTGGGATAAATATTTTCAGTACAACGCTCTATTAATCACATGAATTAATGCCTTATAGCCAAATGATTTTCCCACTTTTTGCAATAATCAGAATATTTCCAATCTTGTTCATCATGGAACAACGAAAAATATTACCAATTTGGGTAATGTTATCTCGCTAAAGAGGTAGACCGGCCCTTTATGTAATGTTGCCGTAAAGGGGAAGTGGCCAACCGTCAAGAGTATATAGCATTGCTGAGTTTCACTATATACAACAGTATTTTTGGTCGGAAGTGATATAAAAGCGCCAATTAATTGTACGGCTTTGATAAGTTCATTATGTACTTCTCAAACAAATTAAAGACGTTTGGGCATAATACAATTGACGCAGGGAAATCGGTGAACTGGTTTAATAATCAAAAACGGGAACTTAAAAGCCGGTGTCGCAAACGCTATTCGTGCTAGAGTTAATATTCTCGAAAGAAACATTTTAAAAAAAATCAGAATTCAATGCATTATATTGATATCATTACAATTGCAGAAACCTTACACGATATATATAAAGTTAATTCAAATTAATTTTTGACAGAACGCTGATTTCACGTTTTATTTGCAAAATGGACACCTGCGCCAAAGGAAGCGTTTGCAATCGTGTGTATCGACGAATAAAAATTAGCACGATACGATGGGACGCTACGATACAGTTAGAAGCGAGTATTCTTGATTAACATTTCTTGATTTCTGTGTGTCCTGTAGAATTTTAATTATTTCCATTAATTAATTAATAAAATAAATAAATAATCGGATTTTTTTTACTCTCATTGAGACCTTGTCCAATGATGAAGTTGAAGGGCAACGTAATATGTCTCTTAGATATATTAATTTGCCTCAAGATGTATAAATCAGTAAAACCAAGGATAAGCCAACGGACAATGGAAGAGAGACAGCGCCACAGCAATAACAATAAGAGTAGAAATTAAAGAGTGCTAATGAACGTGTACAAATACATAATGTGGCGTGTGTGTGGTGTGTGTCTAGTATTATATATACAATATATTATATATAATAATTATATATATATACTATATATATTTTATTTATAACCATTATAGTGGTGGGTGTGCCTGTATATATATATAATAAATATAATATATACATATTAAAATATATGTATAATATAATATATAATATATATAACCACACATCAAGATTCAAGGTACGGACGGTCACTATATAGACACTTAAACGTTCCGCCTACCCGAGCGTTCATAAATCAACTGTTCAATGTACTGTTATGTACATTTATTTTAAAAGCTTTCTGAGATACATGTATGATAGTAAATATCCACAACAATAATTGGTATACATAAGTAATTAATCCAACGCCGAAAATAAGTCAACTCGTTTCAGTTTCAATCATATCAACGGTTGATGATCAAATTATATCTTAAACAAAAGTTCACTGTGTTAACTAAGTGATGACCATAATGTTGATATTTCATTGAAATGAAACGGTTGCCGTTATTTGTCCGGCGTTAGATGATTATCTTACATTTATTCTATCTATCTATCTATACTATTCTAATTTTATCTTGATCTAGACATGATAATAGATAGTAAACCGCATAGGTTGATGAACGCTTTCGGCAAAGAATTCGTAGTATATAGCATATTGGTTCATCCTCTATGGGACAGAAGATTATCGGTTTCCTTGATTGGAATTTTGGCATTGAAGTCAGTCAGTATCTACTAATTATCTGGAAGCAGTGAACCTAAAAAAAATTGATATGACAAAGATGTGAAAAGGAAACAAATTTTACTAGAATGTCCTATGGGACAATTCCCCGCGGGCACACACAGCTTATTCAGATTAAACAGAAGTTGTCTATAATGGGATATAGTATATTAGAGTTTAGGAGAGTTTGGACAAACAATGATGCACTGTATATTGGTGAAAAAGCCCAATCCAAACATCTAACATCCATATCTTGTACATAAATTGTCCAATAATAAAATTCCTGACAATGTGCAAATCTCCATCATGTAATCTAACACTCTACAAAGCTTCATTAAAATCCTGCAAGCCATTTAGGAAGAGTTGTGGACAACATATTTCAGACAGACAGACGGACAGGGTGAAACCTATATACCCCCCCCCCCCACTTCTGTTGCAAGGGGTATAAATATAAACATGGATATAGATAAGAAATTTCATTTTTTTTACCAAAAATACCTGACACGTTTTGAACTAAAAATGTTCAAACTTTAGATTGCCAATCTCAATGCTCACAATGCCCTACCAAGGCACTTCCAATGGTCAGGAAAAAATTCAATGTCATCTGCTGACATCCAAGCGAGATACAGCACTCACAACTCTTTGCCATGCAAACAAGGCCCGAGTCTGATAGCTTAACATAGATGTTGAATATGTTACTAAATCGTTCCAGTTTAAGCCATGATTTTTTCTAATTAGAGATTTCAGTAATCCTTAAAATTCCATCAAATCTAACGCAGTGGTGTCTAAGGTGTGTTCTCACAGGAATGGTCTTCATATATTGTTAAACATGCATATTTTTGTCAGACACAAAAAAAACAAAAAAAGACGCGAAATGCGAGGTATCTGATAAAATATAAATATGATTGTACTTTGGTAAATGCTACGCGCCAGCTGGTCATCATGCGTGACTTGACAAAAGATTCAGAATAGCAAAAGAGTAACCTCTATTGGATATGTGTACAGTCCTGCAGTGACGTAGCTTGCATGTGCATGCTCGGATGCTCAAGCATCCACATAAATTTTGCCAATTTTTCTTATCTCAATATTTATGTGATTCTTTCTCGAAGAGTGTTTTAAATTAAGCAATGCTGAGAATAACTTCACATCGGTATGCATTGTCGATACGTGTTTCGGATCTTTTTCATTTAATTTGTGTAAACAAAAGTGGATAAGTTGTTGAACTTGAAAGACTTAATTTTTGGTAATGTCTTCGACGTCGGCTACGGCAAGCGTAGGTGATGATGCTACGCAGTCCCGCGGGGATGAATCAAAATGTAGATTCCAACATCTGACGTGTCAACGGGAGTTCGAATTGCTTCCTGTGACATAAAAGACGATATGATAAAAACGCAGCTTCTTGTGACAGATTGCATTCATTCCTATCTGTTTCCAAGTACAACATATGTGACACGCAGGTCCCCTCGCGGGGGTTGGTGGATTGGGGTGTTCAAGTATTAAATCAGTCTGGTATATATGAACAAGAGGCCCACAATGCAGGCCTTAACGGTCACCTGAGTATCATAGCCCACACAGGAAGTCAGTCTCATATTGCATTTCTAAGTCTCAATATGTAGTCTATCATCTTTCAAAATATACATATGATTATGATTCCTATTCATATACACAAGAAGATTATCATTTCAATCTCACAAAGGGTGTTGTTAATCATTCAAAAATTTGAAATAAAAACCATATTGCTACTTTAAAGTCCAGTGAGCCTGACCTTTGACCTTTTGTTCCCAAATTCGATACTGAACATATTTGACCCATGGGTAGTTCACATGTATGGTATGGTGATTCTAGGTAGAAAGGATGATGCAGAAGAGCCCGGGAATCATATTGCTGCTTTAATGTCCAGTACACTTGACCTTTGGATCCCAAATTCGATAAAGAACATCTTCGTCTCATGGGTACTAGTAGTCTATATGAATGATATAGTGACTCTAGGTAGAAAGGATGACACACTAGAACCCGGAAACCATATTACAATTTTAAAACTTTGATTGTCCAGTGCACTTGACCTTTAATCCCAAATTCTAAAGGTAACATATTTGTCCCATGAGTAGTCCATATGTATGATATGGTGACTCTAGGTAGAATGGATAATGCTCTTGAGCCCAGAAACAATATCTCTACTTTAATGTCCAGTGTGCTTGACCTTTGAACTGCAAATTCAATAAGGAACATCTTCGTCCCATGGGTAGACCATATGCATGATATGGCGACTCTGCGTGGAAAGGCTAACACTTTAAAGCCGGGAACCATTCTGCTACAGACGGATGGACAGACAACCTGATTTCAGCACCACCACCACCCCCCACTAGTTGCAGAGGGGGGGGGGGGGTATAATGATGATAAAACGCTCCCTGCTCATTCCAAATATTCATTTAGTTTCAAATTAATAACAATAGATGTTTTTCAAATGTTTACATATAAATACTAGGTACCAAGTCTGGCCCCGCCCTGGGGTCAGAACCCCTTCCCCGGGGATCACGAAATGTACAATTTTGTTAGAGGCCTTCTTGCTCTACATCATTGTGCATTTAGTTTCTCTTAGACATGTGCGGTTGTAGAGAAGATTTTTGAAAATTTGTCACTTTTTGCCCCATCTCCAAGGCCCCTGGGGTGCAAGAGACATGACATTTACATAATGTGCCCCTTGTCCCAAAGATGCTTCATACCAAATTTGAAAAGAATTGGGCTGGTAGTTATCAAGAAGAAGTTTTAAATATTATTGTTAACACATTTCATAACTGACCATTTTTGCCCAACCCTCAAAACCCCTACCCCTAGGATCATGAAAATTACAATTTTGATAAAAGATTCCCTATTCATTCAAAACATCCATTTAGTTTCACATTAATATCAATAGCATCAAAGAAGATGCTTTTCAAATGTTTTACATATAAACACTATGTACCAAGGTTGGCCCCGATCTGGGGTCAGAACCCCTAGGCTACCCCGGGGATCACCAAATTTACAATTTTGGTAGAGGCCTTCTTGCTCTACATCATTGCGCATTTAGTTTCTCTCAGACATGTGCGGTTGTAGAAAAGATTTTTTAAAAATTGTCACTTTTTGTCCCACCCCCAAGACCCCTGGGGTGCAAGAGACCTGGAATTTACAATATATGTGCCCCTTGTCCCAAAGATGCTTCATACCAAATTTGAAAAGAATTGGACTGGTGGTTATCAAGAAGTTAAAAATGTGCAATTGTTAACGGACGACGAAGACCAATTGCAATAGGTCACCTGAGTTTACATAGGTCACCTGAGTTTAAATGCAAAATTTCAAGTTCTTCCACCGGCACCATCTGTCGTCTCTACATGATTGAAATTTTCTTGAGAAGGACATTAAACAGCACACCATATCTGAATTACAATCATGGTCTCAAATTTTGAAGCATATACATGTATACCACTGTCCAGATTACGATATCCCTCGAATCATAATAACCTTGAATTCAGTCAGATTTATTGCATACTATTTTACAAGAGCATTGCCTGCATGCCTGTAGTATGGACTTCCAGGCAGCGGTGACACTTTCGAAATATGGATGTCACACTGGGGACTCGTGGGGGTCCGTTAAAAGGTCCCCAGCATCCCTTCGCCGGTCGTAAAGAGGCCAACGAGTGGCGCGTCTTGAATGAGACCGGAAAAACCGAGGCCTCCGTGTCAACAGACAAGGTGTGCACGATAAAATCCCTCCAGCTTAAGGTCATGGTATATTTTTTTTTTGTTTTTTTTTTTTTTTTTTTGAGGTTGCGAAAAACCGGGAGAATAACTCTGGATGTAACTCCGTACATTTCCACTTTATGACGTACAATGAAAAAGTGCGTCAGCCACACTTAATGACGTCACAATGAAAAGTGCGTCCACAGCTACGTAGAGCATCTGCATCACAATACTTCTGATTACACATGTACTTTCTTGTTATATTAGGTTACTACCGCTGTCAAGTTTTACAGCGGCATATATTGTAGATCTGCTTGAACAAAATTGTCAAATAATCATTTATTACATTTGTTTTCTAATAATAAAAGTCTAAACATTTTTTATGCATGTGGAAGTCAACGCCAGCTACGGTAATTTCTATGAACGTCGCCGGTGACTTTGTAATTGGGCATTCGGGCAAAACTTGAAATATTTGCACCCAAATCAGTTTTTGTTAAACAAAGATCGAGTACGGTAGCATAAAAGAATGAAATGAATCTTTGCTGACATTTCCGTGTGAAACAACGTAAATATTGCTAGTGGAAGTAGAATTTTTTGGGTGCTGTTATGATTGTCATCTTTGCATTCGAATAGTAATCCTCATCTTTGACCAATAAGTTCGAATATTTCGAGTCAATATTAATTAACAAAGCTAACACGCTGAACTTTTACTCATAATCCCAGAATTTTTTTAAATAAATACACCAGCGCCTAAATATCTTTTACTCTCTTTAATCATTACTTTTTTATATTTTCAATGGTATGCAAGTCCTTCACTGCCTCGTGCTGAAGCCTTATGTAGCCTCGGATTTTGAACATGTGAATCGTGATCATGTCGCACGACTAAATGAATCACGTAAGATCAGAACAAGTATTTACTCCAGTATATATTTAAAATGTTCTATTTGTTGGTCTAAGGGGAATATGTATAACAGCGTGATTTTGGGGAAAAAAACAATCTACGAAGTGTCTAATTTTACAACTTTATCGCCCCCCCCCCCCCCCTCTTTTTGAGCCGTCCACTGACTGGCTAAAATAAGAAGTGATAGTTCGTTTATCTATCAATTAGATAAAACATCAGGCTATGAATAAAAGAGGAAATGTTCTTCAAATGTGGTATTTAAAACCCAGAATTTACGATGAAACGGGAGCGTGGAAAACGTGTGCCGGGACTTGACGACTATATACTGATAAATATCGTACTCCATTATGTCCTACAAAAGAATTACTAACAAAAACCTTGATTTAATTTAAATATTACACTATCTATGGTCGACATCCAAAGGTATTCATTTTTTATATTTTTTCTGGTTAAGTCGTACTATTTAATATCATTCTTAAAAAAATCTCAATTTTTAACCTTCATCAATCGTCAGCTTGAATCTATATATTTCGATTAGTAAAATTGTTTAAATAAATCGGGGGGGGGGGGGGGGGGGGGGGGGGGGGGGGTTGATGAAGAGATTAGTGCAATATTCACCAATATTTGACAAATAGATATACCTAGTTTTCATTTCGGGGTTGGAGTCAATATTTTGTTATGAAAAATATTCAATTCTCTTAAGTTGTACACATGATAACTAGTGACAAAACGCACCAATAAAATAACATATTAATGGTTACCATGGAAAACACGAAAGCCCGCTTGGTAATATTTTTATTTGCTTTTAACTATTCTCTCTGATTTGGAAATTTTATGTTAAAAGTGAATTTTTGGTTGACTAGGTCTTACAGCTGTCAATACACATTTTTGTTGTCATGGCCAACCAACTTTGAATTTTATCATATATACACAAAGTGCTATTTTTTTGTGTTTAAATTCAAAATTCATCAACTCAATCAACTAACTGTTATGTTATAACTCTTTTTAAAAAAAATATATCTCCTTTTCACCCGGTAAGTTTACTTTGTGTAGGTTTTATATAGCTAGTATTCTCTTTAGTAGAAAATTCCAGAAAACGCAAAACATCACAAAATCAAGCCCATGTGGTCAAAAAACAATACGGGCAATTTCTTTTTAAAAGTCGATTTTTAAAAGACAAATTCCTACTGAACATATTTCTATGTAACATGACTTGTTCGCTACTTATTGAAATGGTGCAAACCTTACCTTAAAGGCCCCGAGTGCCGAGCATAGGCCTAAATTTTGCAGCTCTTCACCGGCATTGGTGGCGTCTCCATATGAGTGAAATATTCTCGAGTGGGACGTAAAACAGTAAATAATCAAGTCACACTGGGTACATACATTTTGAGTTTAACGTACGTCTCGCTCAAGAAAATTTTTCACTCATGGAGAAAGCACATATGCCGGTGTATGGTTTAAATTTAGACGTTTACTCAGCACGCAAAGCCCAAGACGTAATACAACATACAAAATATATGAATTCCAAGAAGGTCATAATAAATCCTATTAACACAAATAGTATTGATGAAATGTATTTAGCAATGATGTTTTTAAATGATTTCAATTCACACATTTTGAAATGATAATTTCAAAAACGATATTTCATTGATTGTGAATTAACACTCTTACGAATTACGATAAACACCATTGTATTCATGAGTCAAATAACGATTTCCACACCTGAATACAAAATGTATGCGAGTTTCCATTTTGAGAGCTAAAACACACATACGGAAACCTCTCACATTGAACTGTTGATATACTGAGTTGGATCTACTGGCTCTTGGGTAGATCTTTGTCACTGTCAAAATGTTTATTTTTTCCGGGTTGTTGAACGAGGCCGTAAGGTTTTAGATGATACAATAAATAGTCCATAAGATACATGTCGGACGGGGACATATAGTGGAATGAGATACTGTAGTCACTGCAGCACCCCAACCCCTGAAATACCAAAACATATAGGATCAATGTATATATAATATAAAGCGGCACAGAGGTGCTGAAAGATTGGGTTAAACATCAGTAAACCATTTGTCGAATACAAGAAATATCCGCGATATTTCCCTTCATGTTTTTTAAGGAACAAAAGCAGTTGCGTTTTGTGTACGACCGTTTCACTCGCGAATATCATCTGTATTGCTAACCGCGACAAAAGTTGGTTAACAGTGTTTGATGTCGAGTAAAAGAATGTTCCGCAAGACAGACTAATAATTGAAATATACCTTTTGCGGTTTATGGGCGCTGTATTCATAAAACCATTCTGGATGGTGACCCTCCAAGTGAGCAATGGGTACAAAAGGATGGAAGGTTTCCTTGCCAAAAGTATCCAGGGACTCTCCCGCCGAGATTCCAAGCTTCATCATGCACCTCCCCAGTTCCGCGTCCTCTGCACCGCCATCTTGCCTGCAGATGAACGGGTTGATGCTGCCCTCCGTCACAAACTTATGAAGACTAGCCCTACTCAGCACGTACCCTGCCCCACCGCTAAAGTATCCCTGCTTTACAATTGGCTTAAATTTATGCCCGAAGAATACAAGGGACTTTGAATTGTGATGGGACAAAAAATATCTTAGATTTTCAACAATTATATATGTGTCATCGTCTGCTTTTAAAAACCAATCGAACTGGTTCCTATAATGTTCGTAGCAGTATTTGAAAGCCTGTATAGTTTTGCCTGTCAAGTGTTCGCGGCCTTCTGATACCTGAAGGCCGACTGTTGGGAATGAGGTATTGGTCACACTACTGAAAAATATCACTTTATTGCACCTTTTGCCCCAAGTGTTTTTCACGGCCGTTGCCTTTTTGTCCAAATTCTTGGGTGCAGTCATCACCCAACACAACACGCGAACTCTCTTTTTTAGGTCACTTGCAACATCCTCGTTCATATCTGCAATACAGAAACCATTAATGATAAAAGAAGGAACCAAAGAGTACGACAGCTACTGTAATTGTTACTATTGCAAATACTACCGCTGTGTTGGTGGTCATCCTGCAATATGGGTCCCCCAAGTCCTCGGAATTCTTCATAGTCTAACACGTCGTTGTCATCAAGGGCAGGACTTCCTGTATAGGATGAATAAAGTATTCTAATGTTTTAGTCCGTCTGTATTCCCAATAAATACCACCAATCATCATACATTTTCAATATTACTGACAATTGTTCCCGCTAATGCTTAATCACAATAACTGAGTTTTACATACCCCGAAATAAAGTTCTTTGCACGCAGGCGTTATTAGAAATCCTACAGATTTTGTTGGAATGAATTAAAGACAAACACTTAAAAATGAGCAAGCGATTATACTCCCTCGAAGCAGAAAAGGAAAAAAAAATATTGAAAAGTTTAGTGCCTTTAAAACTTTTTTGATTGCAACGCCTCGTAATTTTGAATAGGAAGAATCCCCCAGACCATTTCAGATTGGATTTAATCACCACTGTGTTGCTCTTAGCCATCGGACTTGTGTCCAATCTCACTGTAAATGTTATGTAACAATTCATTATCTAGTTCAATTACCTTCATACCAAAGGTTGTTCATGGCCATGAAGAACATGGAGAGGCTGAACGTTGTGCACACCAGCACAAAAAGGAATCCGACCCTGTTTCTGGCCGATAGATCCCCCCTGTCCATCCTCTCTACTCCCACCTGTCCCCCTCCAGCTAACCTGTTGACATCCACTCCTCATGAAATAAACAACACTGGTGTAATTATTAACAAGTAACAATTTGGAGATCCGTGTACCGGGTAATATTTGCGTAATCCATGCACACTGCACCATCAAAAGGAAAAAGGATGCTTATATTCGTGATAAGACTCCTATGGTTGATTTTAATGTACACGTCTGGTTTAGAAATACGAAAATTAATAATATATAGGTATCCGACAAGGGTTCAATAGCAGGCGCGGATTCA
This sequence comes from Ostrea lurida, assembly GCA_903981925.1. Classification (NCBI taxonomy): domain Eukaryota; kingdom Metazoa; phylum Mollusca; class Bivalvia; order Ostreida; family Ostreidae; genus Ostrea; species Ostrea lurida. The sequence continues at coordinate 16,538 of CAJDSM010095833.1, forward strand.
AGGAAAGGCGTA
>CAJDSM010095835.1:0-11183 GCA_903981925.1 Ostrea lurida
CCCTTTTGCTGTATTATATTACTGAAAAATCAGCAACATTGAAAACTATTTAAATTCTGTAATACACTTTTTGCATCATCCACAATTTTAACCCTTGGTAACTTTAGTTCGTATTGGCATAGGAGGGCATAGATCTATTGAGAACTAAATGAAAAAAGGGACACGGGCGATCCAGGACACGATGTGGCGTTATTTTACAATTCCTAAATTTAGAAGCATTCTTCATGTGACAATCACAGCCATGAAAAAAAATATGGTCAAATGTTACATTTATCAAAGCCTTCATGCCGGACGCGAATCACTCGGCGTGGTAACAGCGGTAAATGAATTTTGGTTTCCACCTTTCTACTGAGGTACCATAATTAGTACGATCTGAAGGAGTCGGCCGTCTACACTGTAGTCGTTTGTACATATATTTTAATCGCGTATTTTACACTCAAGAGGAGCAAGTTATAATAGCACTAACGACTATATGACGATTCACTCAGCAACTACTTGTTAGTATATAAAATGATTTACATGTTCCATACCCCCCTGCCCCCGTTTCTTTTTACAGCCCCAGCTAACGCCACTGCGTTTGTGCGAAACGACCTTTGGCGGAAAGTCTTTGTCACAGAATCTGACACTGTATGACGTCATACGAAGCGTTAACGTCTATGTTTGATTCGCTCACAGTAAACTAAGGATCTGAGTGGTTTTGTCAGAGTCACACTGTCCCCAGCTGATATGAGACTGTCGAACCTCGCACTCTTACGATCTATGCAGTCGACGAAATGTGCATACAAACCGATCAATATATGCCATACCTATGATATTAGCTCTTTGTCTTCAAGATAGAAGGCAAAGTCTGCGCACGCATGTGGAATTGCCGCGCACGCCGAGTTAAAGGTATGAGCGAAGAAATTCAAAAGCTATCAGACTGAATGCCCAATAAATTGGCACAGAGACTTTCTTGCTTTTTTCAAATCTGGCTTCTGGTCTGGGAATCAATGCGCTTGGCAACAGGTTCTCGAACTACTCTGATAGGGCTCATGGCGCGACAAAGGCCCCTACAGAAACTTGTCAATCACATCAGCGCAGGCAACTGGACCGCCGGTTAAAAGAAATAGAGAAAAGAATTTTTTTTCGTCACAACGCACAGACGTGGCGGACAAGTTCTTGAAAAATCTGCCAAGAACAAGCAAGGCAGTGGACAGAACATGAAGGCCCTTTTGATGAGTTAAAGAGAAGCTTACGAAAAAGACGCAGATTTACTCTTGGTAAGGAAGGCCGCAAACCAAATTAAGTCCATAAAATGCCCAGAATATTTCTCATCGCCCAGAGAAAGCACTGTTAAACACGTCATGCTGGCTTGTATGGAAGATGAGGCGAAGTTAAAAGATCTTTAGTCAGTAGTAAAAAGAAGACCTTGCAGATTCTATTTCTTAAAACTTAAGAAATTGGGACAAAGACAGTTGATACCGTAAATTCATAGAAGTGGATTTCCCATATGCAAAAGATACTATTCCGCGATGTGACTTTAACAATTTATAAAAATACAGAATCCTCTACAAACCTAGACGCCAATCGACATCAATGAAATTCACAGCCGGATTGGACACAAACTGAAGAAAAGGCTAGGCTTAAAAGGGCGGGCCTTTGGAAGGGGGATGGATATGTTTTTTCTGTGCCCCAGTCTTTCTGGACCAAAACAGACATCATGATCACCTATATATTGTGGAATGGAACAAAGACCAAAAGACAGACCAACGGTCCCATCCACACCCAGTCTATTCGCCGTGATCAACAGACTCCACCCAAAGAAATAAAAGAAACCAGCTCTGGCACAGTAGCTGCAGCCAGTTTCCTTCAAAGTTAGTGATTGCAGCGTATCAAACAACGCACGAGTTATGAAGTACCCGTCAGCACTTGGTGCACCGCGACTTTCTCGAAAAGTGACGATAGAAACATAGAATTGCCAAAAAGCAAAACACCTCGTCGTCTGCCCAGAGTCCATTTACCATGACGGAATTTTGGTGCAGTATGGAAGCCGCACACAAGCAAGGAAGTCGTAACGAAAATAAGGAAGGGGTTTTTTGTGCACTAGTGGTGATGGCGTAGTAATGGAGGACAGAAGCGGAATACGCATAGAACAATATTTGTATTCATATATAACTCATCAATGGTATTCCTTGAGAATTTATGTTTTTCTCTAAATTCATGCGTTAAAAAAAACCACAATAATTGATTAAAATTTATTATAATTCTTTACACTGATTAGTTTGTTTTAAATTACTAGGTAAAAACTTCCGCCATTGATTGATTCTCTACATATATAGAGTTACAAAAGTATAATAGGATGGTTGAAGATAGGGTCGAGCACTGCTGAGGGCCTCTGAGGGATCAGGCCCGGACGGATGGCGCGGTAGGGCTAGGCTCTACGGGACGGAGATAGGAAACCTCTGTGGTGGAAAGATATCAAGTTACTTGGACCGCATGATATATCAGTTGCAATATCAGATGGTCCTACCGTTTGGTAGGATTGATTGGTGTTCAGGGCGGGGGATTGTCACAATGCGATTGCCTTTGACTACACATGTTGCAACCATTACCTACATAAGATGTATCGTTGTGTTTTAATTTCTAATTTAACCTTCCCAAACTTGGTCGCATAAACATCGATTTATCGCACTATATTAATGCAGGTTTCCTTAACGTCGCTGAGGCTGCCCCCCCCCCCCCCCCCCAACACATCAATTCCCTAACCAAATACGTGACCGTCGATATTCCATGGCGAAAAGGTCGATAATCCACAGACTCTTTAGCGCAAACGTCCGATAGTTCGAATGAGGATAAAGTGAAGGGGCACAAACACAATACCCCCTTCCAAAAATTGAAATGAGATGGGCACTGCTACCACCCCCCCCCCCCTTTCTACGCCCGTGGTACATGGTGTTGTACACACGGAGTAAAAAATTATATGTAGTGATCGCAGATGTAACTGCGGCTCGCCCAAACGGTAAGCACCGTCAACCCATTTAATACTATGATTGTTGTTGATACTTTTTATTAATATATCTGTAATCAAATTAAAAACAGAAATGTCCTTGTTCAGTAAACAAAAGTAAAAACTTTTACAGTCAGGGTACCGTACAGACACTGCAAAAGATGAGAACTGAAGAGCAGTTTAATATGTTTTGAGGGAAAGTTTAAAACAAAAAGCAAGAATTGAGAGTCAATGACCGATTTTATGCGAACTTTTATATAAGCTCCAATTTCTTCAATATTCTCGACTTGTTTCTCAACAATTCTTTAAACAGTGGCCAACGACTGGCTCTATTGAAATGACTACAAGTTTCAAATTATGTGGAGCTGAAGGTTCGTGTTTATACCGTTGGAAAGGTATTGAATAGAGCTATCCAAGAGTATCGTCATCCCGGGGGGCCACTTCGTAATTTTATGGGTTGACCGCTGACATTGCAGACCCCCCACCCTTTTCATATATTTTAGATTTGAGAATTGTATACCTTTTCATATAATTTTCTGTTCAAATGGTGACCTTTTTCGTGCAAAGAGTCATCGTGCTGTGGTACAATATTTTAACAATTGTACAATCGTATACATTCTGTTTCAAAATGAAGACTGGTTGAATAATTAGATTTATAATACAAATGCCTGTTTAGTGAATTGTGATATCACAAATTACATGTACAGCAATGAAACAACAAAAGTTTATTAATTGCATAGCATTGCTATACATCTACACATCGCCAGTAATAGTACAATTTGACTATGATCATTTTCAGACCGAAACCCAAGACTCATGAAAATTAACTGACACTGCATAGGATGCTTGTAAATTTTATTTTAAAAATTTGTACCCTTTAACTTTTTACCCCTGTTGTGGGCTCAGCCCACAGGGGTCTTTGCATAAAAAAATTCACATTTTGTAACTTTCTTGTCCATTGTATGACTGTTAAAAAGATTTATCATGTACAGCATATTTCATTCCAGTGAAAGGTTTCACATGGATCTTAAAATCTGGCCAAATAATTTTGTTCTTATTCCCAGTGTGCATATTGTTCATCAGAGTAAAAGTAAATGAAAACAAAATAAGGTACATGGCTTTGATCTCTGATACTAGTTTGGTTTTCACAACAACAAAAAATAATAATAATAATGATGGAATTGAAAAAAACACTCAGTGTTTCAGGAAAAAAAGTTGAAAACTGAATAGTTTTGTTCATTGAAGCACAAAAATGGAAACAGAAAACATGATCAGTAGAGATATCAAATATGAAACTACTATTGTGACTAGTCAGATAGTATTCTGGTACTAAAAAAATTCACACAGTACTAAGAGAATCGGTGAAATTTCAACTTGCCGAAATTACCCCTGGTGACAAATGCTCTACGCTTTTGATTTTATTGAGTCTGTTCTTTTTATTGCAAGACATTTTGCTAAAGTATTCAATGTCATTCACTTGCCTGCTGAAGCTACGTATGCCACTTAAATGGCATTTTCTTGTTGCAGAGCCCATTCAGATAACCTCGACAAAGGCCATAGATAAATGAGGCTTTGACTAAAGAAAATAATATTCCATTAAAAACTGGAAAAAAGGGACATCACCAGCTGTAAACTGGATTTTTGCATGGTACTTACAGCTGTAGCATCGAGAATTCTTTAGTGTGTCAAATACCTACCATAATACAGGACTTCTGTTTTTAAGGTTACCAGTATATTTAGAAAAACCCATACTTTTCACATCTAACGGTCACTTGGAGAAGGAACAGTTATTAGCCATGTTAAATGTCTCAAAATATAACAGTTGCCAGACGAAAGACTTTATCCCAGTTGCAAAGCATAACCCCAACTACTAGGCTTTGTATGTGTGTGTAAAGCCCTATATTCCTTAACTGACCACATATCAACTACATATTTATATATCCTTTGAAAGCATTGTTGTTCAATATTTGTATTGGAATATCAATTTTGTTATTTTTCATTGATTGAAAACTTAACAACTGTCAAAGCAAAAAGATCAACCAAAATACTATGTAGTCTTCATGGATTAACAAAAAGAGTGGTGGGTTTTACAAGAGAGCCAGCTGAAATTATATTCATATTTTAAAATATTTTTCATCCCTGGCATATGTTTGATTTACTGTGACCAGAAACAACTATCAGTATGGCATCACACACAAGTGACACGAGAAACTGCGTAGCTTATTTGCTTTTCATGAATTGTCTGCATTCAGTTTTAAACGTTTCTTCCATCAGAGTTTCAGTTCTGTAATCAAGACTTGTCTGCCCCTTTGAAACTAAATTGAACATTACAAGGGAAATAACTCATCTACTAACCATATATGGTTCTCCTGACTGTGTATATGTGTATTTCACGTGTCCAATTTTACCCATTGTTAATATCAAAATTTACAGGATGTATGATTATACATACAGCATTACATACAATAACGTTAATTACCGGTATTTTATATGAAGAAGGGTCTCATACTTATGCAACTGAATTTTAAAACTTCTGAATTGTCAATCATCTGGAAAATAGAGGTTACACTAATTGGTATCTGATGCAAACTTGGTGCTTAACATCCCTAGATGTAACTTCAATGCACATGTGGTGTACATGGAACCTATGACAGATCAAGAATTTGACAAAGATGCCAATTCCCAGAGTATGGCATAAATCTGACTTCATCGGGGTGAGCTCAAAGTTTAATTTCTACAAATATTGAAGATTATCAAAATACTTTTTCAAAATATGCGGTCTTCAGAATACTGACCTAGTGAGTGCTTAAATTATCTAGTTTACTGATATTTCAAAAACATGGTATGAATTCTTTTATAAAGTTTGCTGACCTAAAATATATTACTCTATCTGACTAGCCAATATAGTGATCATGAAAACTTGTAAACATTTTACAATCTTCTATGTATTCATGAAAATAACATTGAAATATGTTTAAAGTTGTCTTAAAATGAACAGTATAAAATTGCTTCTTACTGCATCATTCTGGTGTCCATCTCTCTCAAAAATCTTAAATCTAAATGTTTGAATTTCTTTTCAGATGTCAAAGTTTTGAAAAGATTTGATAAAACTTACATTCCTGTATTTCTTACGTAATTTTCTTTTTTGAAAATTTGTTTACTAACCTAAATTTTAAACAGCAATCTATGTGGCAACTGAAAGAATCAAAGCAGACAAAAGAAAATAAAATCAAAAACAAAAAGGAAAAAAAAAAAGTTAAAGCTACAAATTTTACACGCTTAAACAAACATCAAACTGCATAAATCAAAACACAAATATAAAATAAAACAAAAGATGTAGAAAAAAAAAACCAACTTATAAATGCATATTTGTTTAAGGTCATCACAAAAAAAAATTGGCATTTCGATAGCAATTTGTAACAATACAAGCATGGACGGATTGTGCTTTTATGACTGAACCTCAAAAATTTGAACAATTAAGTTTTCAATGTGAAGGAGGCATAACACACCACAGAATTTGAAATTCAAAACTTTAAAAAATTCACTCTCTATAGCAAAAGCAGATTTCAGTAAAAGGTTCTTGGGGGGGGGGGGGGGGAACATGCTTACCATTCACAGATTGGAAGCATTACATGACACCTGCTAGGCAGTCAGATTTAAAAGGAATACTGTAAAATCATGAATTTTCTTTGGGGATTTAATTTCATTATTTTTGTGGGTATATAAAAAACAATGAAACTAAATCCACAACAATTTTTTGCATATAAAATGTATATATATAATTATATATATAAATGAATATGAATATATGAAAATCAATGTCAACAAATTCATCATTAGAGTCAAAACCACAAAATTTTAAACCCACGAAAATAAATGATTTTACAGTACATTACTGATATCTATTTCTACTTTGTACTTTGCAAAGAAATCAACCATGATGATGATGTGCTATCCCTCCTAAAATGACTTTCAAAGCAAATCATCAATGTCAATAATGGCATTCTTAAACAAAAGGAAACTGCTCACTACTGTCATTTTTAATTAACAGTATATAAAAGAATCATAAAAGAATCAATGAATAAAAATTGTGTTCTCCAAAAGAGAAATTGATATACTAATCAAAAGAGAATGACCCTAAAACTACAAAATAATCTATAAACCAAGGATTTGCCAAACCATTTCAGTATCATACATAATTACGTGTAATACAAAGTGATTATTACAAAGCTACGTGGTGGTAGGTAAATAAGACCACTTCCTATATTTTATAACAGTTCAGCAGCAGTTTCATACAAAAATACAAGTGTACAAAGAGTATAAGTCAATATAAGGGGATAGACATTTACACACAAATCTATCCTTTCTATGTCTTAAAAAGTCAATCTAAACAACATGTACGGTACGTATCAAGCTCATGACATTGACATTAACATAACTTTGGTTCAGCTATCATTACATGATGAAAAGTCAGACTAATAAACAACAGCAAATATGTAAATAATCTTAATACATACTTGTGAGACAAACAGATTGTCTATAATTGGGTAACGCTATTAAGCTTTACCTAACTCACCGAAATGATGAACAGCCTTGCAAGTAATGACCGTTTCATTCCCTGAATATTGCCGATATAGAATACTGATATTATATGCTCTTACATTATAATACCAAGTTATATGTATTGAGGCTCATGTGACAGGGTAGACAAAGCAGATGGACTTTTCCTGCTCAGACTAACAACCTCAATCATTATACAATCACAAAAAAACAATCTCTTGTTAAGATACATGTGTGACAGCTCTCAGATCTATAGTATAAAGGGACATGGTTTATAATATTCAAAGTAAAAATATTTATTGTCATTTTAATTGGGGAAAAAATTTGATACCGGGTATACCTGCATTTATTACTGTTACATTTCATATGGGGAAAATATGTAAACAAAATCTCAGTAACTTAAGGTTTGAAAAGGGACTATATTCTACAGTGGAAAATCTCAAAATCTACACAACCCTAGCTTTCAAAATGTCAAGAATTTGCCCTCATTTTCAACAGACAACAAATGCACTCAAACAACCATGGTGGCCTTACTTTGTTAGAACAGACAGATGGATGGATATGGGTATTGCTATACACCCCCAATTAAAAAAAACCGTCTGCAGGGATATAGTGATATGTCTAGGTTTATCTAAATAAACAAGGAAATTTGAATTTGATATGATGCTGTGTAATATCATAGCAACATCTTGAACACGGAGAAGGGTTTTGTATTATGATATCATCAGTTGGCCATTACATGGCTCAGTAGAAACCATATCATATGATATAAATATTAATGAAAAAAATCTAACATAAAGTGTTTTATCATTAAAAGGCATTATATTATTGATATCTGTTGCAAATGCATATATCATTATTGACAGATCACAAACCCCATGCATGAACCAACATCCCCTACAATACTGTTGTGAGGGTACTTAAAAAACAAAAGCACCACAAAGCAGTGCAACCTTTTGATAATGAATACAACAGAGAGCCCACTGTACACTGACATATTTTACAAACACATGTCCACCCTTGTGACAGTGCATCACCTACCCATTTCACCGTCTGGTGGAAGTAATGAGTTGAATATGATTAAAGACTAGGAAATATAAAAATTTGCACACCAAAAGCTATAAATGAATACATACTGCGAACTAGGTACTACATTATACTATGTATTGGCTATAACTTTATATCAAAAACCTGTAGGTTGGTTTACAGGACAGCAAGGTTGACAATGAGACATATTTGGCCCATGAAACAAAGAACACAACTCAACAACATGTGCATGGGCCTCCACAGCCATCTAAGTATCACACAACAAAAAGTTAATTACAGCCGTTTCTTTTAACATCTGAACTAGAAAATGCAGACTGTGAGCAATAAACGCAATGATCATTACACATCGTAAATATCTCTAATTTTCTTCTTAGCCAAATGGCTTTGGTTGGAAATCATGACTCTCTCTCATGGGCAAAATTTCTAATTTCTTTACCAAGGAGTGTGATTTGAATCAAATTATCTTGCTTTTAGTTTTATACCAAGTATGAGTCAACCGTCTCTTAATCACAAAGTTATGGCCCAAACAAGAGGTTTTAGTTTTCACAAAGTGACCTTGACTTTGGTTCTATGACACTGGTTCAATATCAAAACACACTACTTGGCTGGAAGTGAACTTAAACAGAGTATGAATGATTCTTCTTTACAAAGCACCTAGAGGGAAGGGACTGACATTCACAATTTTTGTTTACTTATCCCTAATGATGCTACACACCCAAATGACAAATGGTTATGTAATTTCTGAGAAAAGAAATTTAAATGTTAAAAAGTCATCATGACGGACGGGTATGGAGCAATAGGTCACCTGAGTGTAGGTCACTCGAGTGACCTGGAAAGCACCTAAAGTATCAAACAGATCCATCATGTCCAGAACAATGCCATTTTCTCAGCATCTCTGCGTCATGATATCATAACGGGCATCAATGTCATGGTAAAAATTCTAAAAATTCTACATACCGGTAACACAAAAAACCTTCAATATCAATGACCATTCATGTATTAATAGAAAAGTACATTAAAAAAAAATAATGGATTGTATTAGGCAACATGAGTGACTCAGAAGATTAATGATCATAAACCTTCTTCAAAACTTCTTATCACTAGATATGAACTCCCAAGAACACGGTACCGGTAGGCCACAAAAGTATGAAGTCTCTACAAGATCTGACCAACCAATAAAGCAGTTTCCACATTTCAGTAAAACAATACCTATTAATAGACTCTATAGAAATCAACAAAGAAATAGTTTTTGATTAAAAACAATGTGTATGATGCACACTTAAAAGAAAAATGTGAGAGATATGAATTCAGTTGACTGTTCATTCACTTCACCACCTTCCACTTAAGTTTGCAACATCCGACTTTTGAGTGCTGGGACCTGCAGCATTGTTGAAGTCCATCTGATGAGAATACAAATCTGATGAAGCAAAGAGATTGCCACTAGCACTTTGGTTAAGACTGATTTTCCTTGGAGGAAATCCAGGAGGTGTTTTGACTACTCTCTCTCCTCCTCGAAATAAGCCATCTACTAAGGAGTGATTGAAGCTTCCACTGTGGCTTAGTCCAGACCCTCTCATCATGTGAGCACTGTGCATTGTATTGCCAGAGTGACTTAGCCTGGCACTTTGACTTAGATACTGGCCTTTCATCGGAAAGTTTCCTCCACGATTCATTGGTAAGGTGCTCATAAGAGACCGGGGATTACTGAAAGGACTCTTTCCTAAATTTGCGGACATCTGCATATGCTCCAGAATTGATCGACTGCCTGAATCGGAGAACCTTGAGGCAGGAATAGCCTGCGAGTCTGTTCTCAGATTTGTCGTGGTCCCATTATCAGAGAAATCTTGATTAGCAGACACTGCCTCATTATCAACTCCATTCTCCAAATGCAGAAGATTTCTTCTTTTATTCAAATCTACCAACAGATATAAGAATCAATGATATTGAATATTCACACAAATTTCTATATAGTTGTAATACTTCTTTATACTTTATGGTTGCTCCACCATGGCCCCAGAATTTAATGGTGAGAACAAATATGAACTTTCAGAGACAGATCATTGAATTTTCAATTTTCCGGGGAGCATAACAATGATACTGTGTGGTAATACAGTAAAACTTGAATATAGCAAACACTGATATAGCGAATTTACAGCTAGAGCAAAGTTAAATCTATTTCACCCAGCAAATTCTTTACACAAATTTGCTATAAATGTATAGCAATCTTCTATAAAATGTTTGCAGAATTTTATTTTTACTTTATATGAAATAAATTCACCCTGAATAGAATATTGAAACATATTTTGATCAGGATGATTTACTTCATTATGTTCAATTTAGAACCTCGGGGTACCTTGATTTCATTCAGGTGAGCTAAAAATTATTTCAGTGAAAAATTATCAAATGTAAATTTTTTTTCATCCTGCATCGCATGATTTACCTGCAATGGCTAGAAGCATTTTCCTTCTGGCACCAAATGTTGTTATTCCAAGTTCTCTTAAATCTGTCTCTGTTAGTGTCAGAAAAGTTGCCAAGTCAATCTGAAATATCAAACAACTTCAAATAAAGATGGTAACTAGACATAAGTGGC